>BSBK01008377.1:207500-306925 GCA_027943335.1 Chamaecyparis obtusa | reverse complement strand
ATAGATGAGTACATTTCTATGTTTATTTATTATGGTTCTATATTTTTATTAATTATTAATATGATAGGCTTCCCCTATAGGGAAGCTCACGTATGACCATCGACATTTATTTCTCACACTAGGATTATTATCTCATGTCAGAGAACTAGTGCATTTATGCCTGAAAAAAATGATATTCATGTTGGTAAAACACTACACTTGATTTAGGCTCTTTTGAGTGTTTAGCAAGAAAAACCATGCAGTAAAAAACCATTATTTATTGTCAATTATTTAATGTCATATGTCTATTTTGTAGTTTTTCATTGCATATGTTGCTCATGCATTCACATTTGGTAATAAAATTAAACAAATATGCAAACCATATACAAGGGCTTCATTTTGGAAGGAATATTACTCCACTTTAGTTAACATACATGACTTTTGGATCCAACTTCATGCTTGTTTCATTCAAACCAGACCTTATATTCTTATAGCTGGATTGATCATATCAGAACATTAAAGATAGACTAATTAGAAAAAAATAAGAGGGATATCCATAGGATTATGCTTCTGTCTAGAATAATGTAATATTAGGTATTGTCATCTTTGGATTGAAACTGGTGGTGTAGCCACATAGGTTGTTGCTGGGTGGCAACTCACACCACTTATTATCAATAAAACATTCATGTCATCTCACCAGTAATGAGAGAAGAGTAATTCAAGGGAAATACACTATTCTAAGAAAATATTAAGACTGAGTTTATAGTACTTAGTTGTAGGGAAATCTTATGAAGAGATTTGTAATTTGTTTTAAAATAAAATCCAAAATTTGGCATTCCACAAGTCCCAATTCATCACACAGAGTCCGCTTCCACTATTGTGTTTTGTATCTATATCCATCGTCTTCCAATTTTTATATCATCAATATTTTTGTATCTTGGGTCAATGGAAGAGAGGCATGGTTTGACATTTTTTAACACATGGCAACATGTTCAGGCTACGTACGGGGAAACTAATTTCTCAAACACTTTGATCCTTGTACATCATGTTCTCATTTGTGAAACTCCTCTTCTTGCCGCTATAAGTTAGATAAACAAGTTTACCATCTCCATTCTGAAGAGCAAATAGCTCGCAACATAGTGGAGCTTATGTGAAGGACATGACATGTCAAAAAAATCCACAACTTCTTCTATATGTACTTTTATTTAAATGAAATCCCAATTCCAAATGTTGCATTAAGTTTTTGGATGGTGTATTTTATTGTCAATCTATATTTGTATAAATGAAAAAGTTATTTTTATTTAGTTGAACTAGCATCTAGATGACTAAGAAGATCATTGTATAAGATTCCTTTAGCTGGATATGCTTATGTCCCTTATCTCTTGAGATTCCACTAGCATGAATGCTATCTCCTAGAAACTAATCAGCGTTTATTGTGATTCACAATGTAGAAAAAGCATTATTTTTGAGATATCCAAGCCAATGGAGTTGAGAGGGAGCATTCTAGTTTTTAGGGGCATTTGTAGAATGTTGTTCATCTAATATAAATAGGAGTGTAGAGAATTGTTTAAGATTATGAATACCCTTGATGCTTTATGCTTGAGTCCCTTGTAAACTAGGAGGGTTTCTTTGCTATTAGAAATGCTTGATGGTGATTTTAATAATGTTTGTTCTTAGGGTCAAAATTTATTTTAAACTTCTAAATGATAGTAGAAATGTGAACCCCTTGTCTGTGAGAGTCTTTATTATAAAAATTTTGGTAGGAGGCAATTAAGGCATGATACTATGTAGGTGGGTTCAATACTTAATTCATTCAATTATACCAATAAACATTCCAGAACTTAATAAAGTTTGGTAGGGATTTCCTTGAAGCATTGAAGATGAGAAAAATGCATTCATAGAACTTAGCTTGATAGGACTAGGTATGATTAGATTGAAGATATTTTTGACCTCCAATTCAATAGTAGATTCTTCTCACTCTAGATTATACATGGAAAATCTAGTTAGTTAGTTCCATAATTCAGGAGAAGCTACCCAAGTGATTCTAGTTGCATGAGACAAAAATAGTTATTTTGTATAAATTTTCATTTGAACAACAATTATTTTGTTAAAAATTTCCTTAATTATGTTCAAGGCAAATCATTGCTTGTTACCTATTTGGGGTTTGTACACTCCCTATTCTCCAATTCTTTACATTGAAAAAATTCCTTCCCAATTAATTTTTATTACATTATGTTGCCTTGTCATTTACAATTTTAAAAACTTCTATTATGTCATGCCCCAATTCATCACACAGACTCTTCGAATTTTTTAATATCATGAAGATTGATGTGTCTTGGTCAATAGAAGAGAGCCATGGTTTGGTATTTTTTAACTCATGGCAACATGCTCGAGTTGTGTCTGGGGACACTAATAACTCAACATATAAAAATAATCTTCAGCTTCTTCTACACATACTTTCATTTTTGACATGTCGATTCCAAATGTCGCTTTAAGTTTTTTGGATCCTGGCTTTAATTGTCAATTTGTATTTGTATAAATGAAAAAGGTTATTTTACTTGGGATGAACTTGCATCTAGGTGAGTGAGAAGATCATTGGGTAAGATTCCTTTGGCTAGATATGCCTATGTTTCTTATCTCTTGAGATGCGCCTGACATGAATGCTATCTGCTAGAAACCAACCTTTGTTTATTCTGATTCATAATGTAGAAAAAGCATTATTATGAGGTATTGAGCCCAATGGAGTTGAGAGGGAGCTTTCTATTTTTTAGGGGCATTTTTAGAACGTTGTTCATCTGATGGAGATATGATTGTTGAGAATTGTTTATGATTTTTGATGTACTCTTGATGCCTTTATGATTGAGTCCCTTGTAAACTAGGATGGTTTCTTTGTTGTTAGAAATGCTTGATGGTGATATGGTATTATTTTTTCTTAAGGTCAAAATCTATTTTGAACTTTTAAGTGATAGTATAAATGTGAACCTCTTGTCTGTGAGAATTTTTATTATACAAAATCTTGTAGGAGGAGACTAAGGCATGATGTTATGTAGATGGGTTTGATACTTAATCCATTTAGTTATACTAGTGAAAATTCTAGAACTTGATAAAGTTTGAAGATAAGAAAAATGCACACATGGAAGTTAGCATGACATGCCTAGCTATGACCATATTGAAGAGATTTTTGACCTCCAATTTAGTTGTAGCTTCTTCTCACTCCTAGAATAGTTGAAAAATCTAGTCAGTTAGTTCCATTATTCAGGAGAAGCTACCCAAGCAATTTCAGATGCATGAGTCAAAAATAGTTATTTTGTATAAGTTTTCCTTCAAAAAAAAATTATTTTTTATAAATTTTCCTTAATTATGTTGAAGATAAATTAATTTTTGTTACTTGTTTGTGGTTCATACAGTCCCTATTCTCTAATTATTTACATTAAAAAATAAAATTCTCAATTGATTTCATGACATTATGTTCCCTTCTCATTTACAATTTTTAACAATTAATTCTATTATGTCATGGTTCAATTATGCTTTCAAATTAAATGCATATCGGTGGATCCCTTACACCTCCATTAGATACAAGTACTAGTTTTATTGTTTATTTGAATGATTTATTTGGTCCTAGCCTTTTCAAGCCTAAATACAGATTATTCTAAGACATACAGTTCAATGCTTTAATTCATTTATTAATAGAAGGACATGGACATATCCAGAGAAGAACATTCATAATTTGCTGAAACACAAATTATTTTTCTAATCTTTGGTAATGCTAAACACCTATATGGTCATTTTCCTGCAAAGCAAACATTAGTTTATTTTTCAATCTTTCAAACTACTATTGCACAATATACTAATAAAAACAAAAGCTAGCCACATGAATCAAGTATCCCTCTAAGGATGATTGCATAGATAGAATGATTTACTCTCCTGCTAGTAAACATGAGTCACAAGAGCGCTAAATAACTTTAGAAGGAACTCCTATTGTTTAGACACATCTTGTATGCCAACACACATTCCAAACACATTGAAATACAATCCTTGTGAAAAATTTCTACTACTAAAAACCCTAGAAAATTAGCATTATTACAAATACACACATTGGATTCTTAGTCCTAAACATGGGGGAAGTGACGCATATATTGGGGTCAATCTTAGCGAACGTGGAAAAGAAGTGGCATTATTTTTATGTGTAGATGATTGGAATTTTTAGGTAGTTTATTGGTTGCTAAACTCCTACTCAAATTCCAAGACTATGAAATTCAGGGATGTAAGAGGTAGGAAAATAAATTGAGAAGGAAGAGAAGAGGAAGTATTCTAGAAAAGATTCAATTAAAGAAGATAAGTGTGTATAGTTTGCATCACCACCATGTTACACTGCATATTCTATTTGCATGTAACAATGCCACATTTATATATTGTGACGAATTTTTACCATATTTGTATGGAAAGTAATGATGTGTGAAAATGCAATAAAATATTTACCATGTGTGCAGGCCAGCTAATCTTAATTTTATATCTCAAAACACCTTTTTTTGGTTATGTATGCTTGTAAATTTTGCTTCTCCAGCTGGGGGTACACCCAACAAACATGATGATTTTTGTAAATGTGGGAAAATGTGGCCAAAATATCTGGCTACCTAATTGAGACATTTAGTGGATTGTTTGAAAGGTCTCCATTGCTAGTGTATAATGATCTGATAGAACATAGGTTAAAACGCTTGAAAAATTATAAATTGGAATTTTCTCTAGAAAGAGGTCCAAGTGTTACACCGATAGAAAATAATGTGTAAGTTATTATAGTAGAGAGTACAATTCAATTCATGCATAGAAGATACAATAATTATATTTACTACATTTTGTAAATTTATATGTAAAAATATATTATAATCATTCTTTTAGATGACATGACAATAAAAGAGGTATATTAATGCTTAATTTTTACAATTGTCATATGACTAAGGGTTGTCTATCTTAATCTAATTGATTAGACTAAACTTTCTAATGTAAAGTATGCAATAAGTGCATATTAAAAAATAAAAAATAAAGAGAATCAAACACTGTTTGCAAAAAATAGCAAAGCAAGAATCAATGCACGACCTCTAAAATAGATGTATTTATTATGATAGTAATAAGAAGCTGGAGAAAGTGGATATCTAAAATTTGGGGTGTTAAAGAAGAGGAATATAATATGGCTCGAGCCATATGATAATCCTTGCAAGGGTGCTAGGGCCTACAATGAAGCTACTTTCCCCTCACTCTTCCTAGTCCAAACACGTTGAAGAAATTAAGAGAGATTTACTATGAATCAAGCAATGGGGAGGCCGAACAAGCTGATATAATGCTAGCAATGAGTTTCGCAACATGATGTGGAGTATGTTAATATGGAAAAGGGCCTTCTTTTCACAACCCCTCTAATGAATGAATACAATGACAATAGTAAAAATGTGGATCCACTTTACTCCCTTGAAATTGTTGAGTGAATACAAGCTTATCATAGAGAGGCTTCAAAAAGGAAAATAAGAAGAGGAACAAACCCCTAGGTTTTCTAGGGCCCCATAAGTCTAAATGTCAAGTTGTGCAAGACTTTCATATTAAGCTTTTCCAGAGGTACAATTGAACGCCTACCTTCCACAAGCAATTTTCCAAATAACTGTGTCAGGAACTTAGTCGTCCTCAGATTTCCATGAATTCAAACATTAATCCAACCATTGTTCAAGGAATAATCTCTATTGACCTTCATACTTTGTATATGAGGATGAACTTGAGTAAGTCTTTTATACTAGAGTGTGCATCATGAGGGTGTAATATCTATTTCCTAACACCAATCATCTTTGGCTGGTAATTCTAAATAACAAAACACAAGTTAAAATCAAAATGTCACAAGTTCTTTAGAAAATAAATAGTAAAGGATTTTCTTTTGGTGTCCAATAGTATTGTCTATGTCCCATGCTACTTATTTGCCTACACTTACATCCACCACTTGCCACCTACAAGATTCACTTATGTGTTCCACCTGCATGTAAACATTTAGTTACGTCTCCTCCTACCCTCCCTTCCTTTACCATTATCTTCCTCTAATTTTTTCTCCATGGACAGAGCTTCCACCACAACTTGCATATTACCAACATCAATTTTCCCAAACTAAAGTAGTTTCTAGCAATCAATGAAATGGGTGGTGATGGTTGTGTTAGTGCAGATTGATTTAGTGTGAAATTTCTAGTATCCTTGAGACAATAGATTAGAATCTTAACAACATTCACAACAAATAAGGAACATGAAAAATGAAAAATGACAATGCTCTATTATGGAAAAATAGAGTTCTCTATTTCTAAAACGCTGAATTGCACCTAATGAAAAACCATACAAAGATAAATATATAATTATATGCACAAGATATCATAGCCCTTCATGCATCACAAGGATCTTTAGATTGACAACAACAATGAAGCTAAAAAATACAGTGGGATCATTTTCCAATTTAGACCTTCGAGTCAAATGTATTTTAACTTACAATATGAGTGTAGGGGCTTTATAGTAATAAAAGCATGGTTAAGCTTCTAAATCCTGACCATTTGTGCTTAGTATTTCACACAAATGAAAGCCTAGTTAAACTTTTTTGAGGTCAGAATATCTTAGATTCACCATCATCTTTATTGCCTCAGCTATACTTATGGCTTGCTCGTCTAAGCCTATATTTTATAACCCTTTTCTAAGATTATTTCCATAAAATGATTCTGTATTATTGGTGTACATAGACCTCTATAACTCCCTAATTTAAAATTTCTATTCCGACAATAAGCATATCAAGAGATTTTAAATGTGTCAGTTTGCAAGTTCAAAGCTTTGTTAATTTCGATAAAGATTTGAAAATTTTTGTCATTTTTTAGGGGGGTCATTTTACATTTGGGAGGTTTGTTTTTCAACTCTATTATAATATCTATTATATGAAGCATTCAGAACAACAATACTCCTATACATGCAGCCCTCAATTAACTTTGGCGCAGAAAATGGCATATTTGTCTGGAAGAAATTCTAAAAGTTCTTGACAGAGGCAATGTGGAGTAGCCTCCTACAATAAAGAGTTTCAAGTCAATTGATACGTGCCATGTTTTTCATCAATTGATACAAATAAAGCCATTGTTCCCACTTTACCCTCAAGGCACACTAATTGAATCATTGTGTCAAGTTTATTATCATTTGACAAGAAATATTGGAGAGAGCCAGAGGACTACTCCCTTCCCATGCAATGCTGAACCAAGCCACTACAAGTTATGAAGATAGTGAAGCATAGAGGCACCAAATTAAATCAAACATTAAAAAAGTTGAAACAAATCTCCCAAATAATAAAGCTTACGTCAGATCGTATCTAGGGCGGCTAATCAAATATCTCAGATATTTGTGGCAGCTAAAAAAATAAAATCAAAATCTCTCGTATAAAATAAAATCTTACCACAAATCATATCTCTGACAGCTAGACTTGTTTACAGAAACTAGTGGTATACTTGATTATAGGAATTGGAAACTACTTACTAGAAAATTGAGGTTGTTTCTATGGGTCGAATAGGTCTTGTGTGAAACCTCACACAATATAGCCTATCGTCTTAAAATACAAGAAGGTGTGACCATGCGAGACTTGTAACCCACTGGTCTTATTACCTTGCAGCGTGTCTAGTTTGGCATTTTGTGCTTCCACCGTGGGTACTAAAATTTTTTGTGAGTGTTCAATTTCTAGTGTAAGACATCCACCGGAAATCCGAACAATCCGGTGGAAGTGTTCAGATTAATAAGCATATCGACTTAATAAGATAACAATAGATTTACATGTACCATTCAAATTTACATTGAGAAATTAGCCAACCTATAATTTTCATGGCTATCATGTAAGGATAATTTGTTTTGTGGGGTCAAGAGGGAATCTTAGATGACCTTTTTTTTTAATAAATGAAATCTAAACATAATTATGTAATTTAAGATATTTTTTTATATTATATATAGGAGGATCAAAAAAAGTTTACAGAGGAGTTTCAACAAAGAGTACAAAAAGGAGGCCCAGCCTCACCAACTAGTATCTACAATGTAAAGATAAAACTAAACATAAGAGAAACTATTGCAGAATATCACTGTGAATATCCATCCAAGCAGTCCATCCCAATGGACCCTCCATGCACCCAATGCTTTTCCTCTCCTGGATTTGGGTCAGCATGAATATTTCATCTTTCTTGGAATTGATGCTTCTCCTAATTTCTTGATTAAGCCTCACACAAGTCCTTTCGAAAGTTTGCATATCATCCATGTAATTTCTAACTACTAATGTTTTTGCAATGGTGAGAATTGGGAGGGTTAATTTAGAAAAGCATATAAAGCAATAAATAATCAAATTAAAATGATTGAGTTCATGCATAGACAAAATTCACATAGGATAACATGAGGCTTTGCAATGGTATGTTGGGTATGTGTGTTTGAAAAAGGCCAACTCTATTTTGGCCAATAAAGATTTATTTTTAAATCTACTTTCTGATTGAGGCAACAGGCTTGGTTGAGGTGTCATCCAAATGAAAAAATATTGTAAAAGGTATTGATGTGGCATGAAGGTGATGTCATCTCAAATGGTACAATTTTATATTACTCATTCTCTTTGTCACCTTCAACACATCAATGGATGAGGTCATTGTGATGCCCAAAAGTTCGGGACAAAACACAACCAAAAAATTTTTTTTTTTAAGAAGGATTAAAGTGATAAAGTTACCGTTATTTCTATAGTGAGGTAACCAATTCCCGATAAGCTCATATCGAGACCCAACTTGTGATACTATTGAATTGACGTTTTTGTTTACCAATATATCAATACTAATTAAATCTATATAACGTCGTACCCATTTGATCAATGTACTTAGTGCCAATTAAGGAATTTAAAGGGGTAACGTTAGTTAATGTTTATAATTAAATATTTTATGTATTATTAATTAATAATTATAATATAATAATTAATTAATATAGTTATTAATCAATTATTAAATTATAATATATTAACTAATAATATGAACAAACCTTTTTTGATAATAAAATTGCTTAACATAAAATCTATCTAATGTTATTAATAACACATGAATCTCAAAAAAAATAACATATTAAATTAATATCCTAAACTAACTCAACAACCTACTAATCTACTAAAATAAACATCCTACTAATTAATCTTATCTACTAAACATCCTACTAAACAATCTTATCAATCAACCTATTAACCTTTCAAATCCCTAGCCTACTCCCTACTCACACTTCCCATCACCCAAGGACATTGGGGTACGCAAGGGAAGAGTGATGTAGTGTTTTAAAAATTTAAAAAAAACTCCTCTCCCAAGGACCTGCGCCTAATTTGCATAGGGGAGTGGGAAGCATGGAAGAGGAAGTGGAAAGTGGGACCCACTCCCTTCCATGTCAAACAAAGTACCCAAGTCAAAAGTTTTCTATTTAATGCAAGGTAATCTCTTTCAAACCTGCGTGAGTTGAAGGCTAAGGAGGGATAAAAGCTAATGAAAAAGGTATGATGAGGTGTCTCCAAAGTCACCATCCCATAAATAAGGAGGTTGGCAATATAACCAAGAAATTTCATCCAACACCTGCGCTTGGCAAAAGGGGGAAGTCTTTAAAAAAGGTAAGTGTTGATATTTTGAATAAAGTTTATTTTATTGCTTTGACATAGGTGGCAAGTTTATATTAATATAAAAAGACTGTGGTAAGGATTTTTGTATGGGATTTTTATCCCATACAAAATCCAGAGAGCATTTTGCTTTCTTAAAATTTCTAGGAAGTGCTATTTCCATAAGCACTGTATTTTTTTTTTATCTCTTTTATTTTCCATTACTTCTTCTTAAGCATGTTTAATTAATATCTCAACATGAATCAATTTGTAATCACTTAAGCATTAAGATGTCAAAGGTCTAAAATAGGATTATTAATACAAGGATTAATTAGAGTTAAATTTGATCAACTAAGGTGGATTCATTCTAAAGCAAACATGCTCATTTTATCATAACCATCTTGGTAAGATAATGATTTCTCTACAATTCCACATGACTTAATTCATTTTGAATGATTTGTTTAAGTGCATAGTATATGGTTAAGGTGGGATTTAGACTAATCAAATGTATTTAATAGTCATCTTTTGAATGAGATAATTGCTAAGTTTCAATTCAATTTCAAACTAAGTCTTTTATCCCTAATTCCATGTGGAACAACAAGCTATCAAATTTGCTTGCAGAAATATAGGAAGAGATAAAGTGTATAATCTTGTTACAATTCAATTGACAAAGTAATTGTAATGTTTTCGATACAAAATCCAAATCCAAGCATTCAACCAACTAAAAGCATCAATTTATCAATATCAAATTTAAGAGGTCTAAGATAGGTGATAAATTTCCTTCTTGATTGCAATACCAAAAATCAAATACATACAATGATCTTTCACAATATATAATCACAATGAGATAAAAACTTGCTTCTCTTTTGAATTAACCAAGAACACTTTACATATTGTCTTTCTTTACAATTAAGGGAATTCACATCTTTGCTCCATTTCATAAGCTATTCAAATTACAATGAATGATAAATATAAACAGCAAGCTTTCTTCCTCCATATCATTTCAATATATCAAAACAAAGTGTGCCAAAGGAGTGATTGAATTACAACATTCACATCTTAAAATTATGCTCATACATCAAAGTATGGTTTCATCCAACATGCATAACCAAGGAATTGAGCTCCTTCCAACTTCATTCACTTGAACCTTGACTTCAAAACCTGTCATGAACAAATAGGATAAGAACCATGGGATGCTCACCTCCCATCCAAGGCCTCTCATGAGGCCACCCCCGAGCTTGGGGAAACCACAATGAACGGGTAACAAACACTCATACACAAAACACTACAAGAACATAAACATATGAAAAACCCAAAATCCCTCAAGGTAAAAACTAAGGAATTCCATGAATATCCTTTATGGGGTGTGAGTGGGCAAATCATGGAGAAAACCATTGCATAACAAAACAAGGCCACACATGGACCCAAATATTTCTATTTCATACAAGGCTCACATGGCCATTCTTCCCTCCTTATACCCCCATTGCCACAAGGGCTAAATGCAAGGTTTCTTGGGGAAAATCACTCACCCAAGATCATCTTTCCTCTCACATGGAGGAGACTCTACACATGGAGTTGCCTCCATTTTCACACCCCCTCTTGACTTCTCTTCCCTCCCAAGGGTGAGTGAGTCCAAGAGATACAACCCAAAATCCAAATTACAAAGAAAATACATTGTATGCTTGCTCTCACCATGACCAACCATGGGAAGCTAAAACACAACATAAAACAAAGCAAGCTTCCTCCATGACCAACCATGGGGAGCTAAAAACATCAACACAAAACTTATACAACTTCCAAAACCATGAGAGCAAGGCTTCCTACCTCAAGTCCAATGCTAATGGAAGGATTGTTGAGCCCTTATGCAAACTCCAAGCTTTCCTCTAACTTTCTGGAACTCTCTAAAAAATAGAGAATGGATGAATGCCCTATCCTTTGCCAAAATTCCTCTAAAAAGGCCTCTAAAACCTACCCCAACAAACCTCATTAATTAGGCCCTTCAAGCAAGTTGCAAATTCGTTCAAGGTTGCACATGAATTTTTAAAAGGGTCTAAAAGTCAATTTTAGGCTAATAATAAGGTGAAAATACCCCTAACCCATGGGTAGATAGAATGGGTTAACTAATAAGGCATAAAACCACTTACTAAAGCCACTATAACCCTCTAAAATTCACTTCTAAGAATAAGATCAAGAATGGCAAATGGAAACTGCATAATAATTCCTATGGCAAACAGGCGTGCAAGATTTCCCTAAAACTCCTAGAATATGCTCTCACACAACACTCGACATACCTTGATAACATTTAACATTAGTGTCAAGTGACACTTTACGAAATAACATTTCACACAAGGTACGTCCAATGTCACAACACATAACATTAATACACACATACATTTTAGATTACTGTTACGAATAAAAATACTTAACAACGAGGCCTCAGGTCTCTTAATAGACGGGGCCTTGGTTTAACTGGTTGCCCTACGTTCAAAGTGATTTCCCCGAATGTGTTTCCATGGTCCTTCCACCTGCAATACCTCAGTGCAGCATCAGTAATTCAAAGAAGAAATCCAATACATTAAACATACATGATATAACAATAATCATTCAATTGCATATAATATTCATAATTACATTTCATAATTCAAATGAAATTCCATAGCATATTTCAAATATCATCAAGATCATCGGGTTCATAAAACATCATATAATAACATAAACCAAATCCACACACTATGGATCCCATATGCAGAATCATCAAAATGAATAGTCTAACGAGTCAACATAGTATATCAGGAGTCGACAGAGTCCAAGTATCTCTAAAAACATAATCAAAATGATAGGCTAATATCTATAAAATAGGATCACTATGTGGGCCGAAAGTGGGCCTCACAGTCATTGACACACTATGATTTAAAAATCACATTAATGTAAGTATCACCACTCATTGCATTCTTTTAATTCACCACTTTATTAGGTTATCAAGGATAAAGTATTAGTGCAAAACTCACCAAGAATCATCTTTCCCTTGGAGGTACGAATGGTGTTTATTTCAAATGTTGTTGATTTGGTTCAAGATCAAGCTTTGTTAGAAAATTTAATAGATAGTTATGTACGAGTTGAGTTCTTGGAGGGTTTTCAATTAGTTGCTTAACTATTTGATGCCTTTAAAAATGCTTTAGTCTCTAGTAATTATAATCTTTTTGATAAGGAGATGGGTACCCTCTATGATTTATTGTCATATGATATTGATGTGTCCAATAAGAAAATCTTATATGCCATCAACAAATTATTGGTACATTGTGCCCTTCCTAGGCCACATCTTATTGATTTTAGTGAGGGCAGTGTGGGTGAATATTTCAATGGAAAAGCTAAGGGTGTTGATGAATTTACTATGGTTAGTGCTCCTCCTCCTGGTAAAGATGGTATGACAGGTTGCAAAGATGTTGTTAAAGGTCCCTTCTACCTGACACTAGAATAAGTGGGTGATGATTCTAGAATCTCATGAGAATTATCATCTGTGTGTTAAGGGTTAACATATTATTATTATCTTTATCTCTTTCTAGTAATGGTTTTGCTTTAGATTTGGATTGCCTTCCCAATGTATACTCTTGGAAGACATTTTGGTTGAGTTTTAGCTTGCATGTCTCTTTAATGGCTCATAGGATGAGGCCATTTTTAAAAACTTATTTCTTTCAATCAGATAGTAGTATGCTCTATGTATTTGGAACACTCTGTAAATTTCATCTTTTTCACTTTAATATCAAGTACAAGTCTCTAATATTTTTCCTTAAAAAAAAAGAGAATCAATCTAAAAGAGCACACTATGTGATTATATTTTTATCACTAAAATATAATATAACAACATTAGTTTTCTGAAAAGTTATGTTAAGTATTTTTTAAATTTATATAATAGAAATTAAAATAATTATTATAATTTTAATTAAAATATTATTATTTTAACCTATTTTCACTATATTAGCTTTCTTTATAAAATATCATAGTGCAATAAAATAATGAGCTCTTTCTTATAGTTTTACTTCTATTTTAATTAAGAAAAAAAAAACTTTCATTTATATCACCAAACACTTAAATGAAACTACTAAGAATTATAGCACTGTACAAATATTTAAACTTTTCCCTCAAGAAAAATTAGAGCCAAAAAATTTAATAAACATGAACAACCAACTAACTTTTTATTCAAAATTAAAATAATGCACTTCTACCCATAGTGATTTCTTGTATTGATACATCTACAAATAAAAAACTCAACATCCTTCCAAATAATATTTCACAATCCTATTCAAATACTACCAAATTTAATTGAAAGTTTAAACTATGTATATACCATCTTATAGTACTACAAATCACACCCTCTATCAATTTAACACTTATGTGTAGATTAATGTCATAATTCAGCATTGAGATTTTACAATTCCAACTTCATGGATGGAAGGGATGAATTGTTAGCAACCTATGGTTTGACTTTGGGATGAAATCAATTGGAAGATAGCATGATGCACAAGCATGTGTGTGACACACTAATATTCTTAAAGATTATGATATTTAAATAGGCATGTTCCATACAAAATCTTTATGATGCATGTCGCAAGTTCAAGTGTATCCATAATGTTTGGATAAAACAAAGGCTTAAAATAACTCTTGTTTTACCTTCATCTAGGCTGATGTAGATCACCTCAATTTATTCCTAAATTTGTTAATCTAGGACTGTAAACTCATGAAATGTATCAAAGCAATATGCCAAAGAGATGAAGGGAATGAATTAAGTAGGGATGGGGTGATGTACATCACCTCAATTTATACCTAAATTTGTCAATGCAGGGTTGTAAACTCAGAAATGTATCAAGGAAATGTACCAAAGGGATGAAGGTAATGAATTAAGTGGGGATGAAATGCATGTAAAATACCTATAGTTCTAAAGAAATAATTCCAAGTTGTATTCAAGACAAATAAATGGATATCCTTTAAATCTAACTTTAAGCCAAATAACTTAATTAAATACTATTCTTAAAGTAAACATCCAATTCCAAGTTTCTAACTTTAAGTCAAATAACTTAAATAAATACTCTTCTTAAAGTAAGCATCAAATTCTAACTTTCTAGATTGTATACAATATTTTTTTTGATGCAGAAGAATCCTTGGCTCTTGGCAATCTTGTATCGCCCAAAGAAAATTGCCCCTTCAATTTGTTTTCAATTTGTTCCTATTGTCCACATTCTATGTTTTGTGTTGCTATCCTTCCAGTTGGCTCTTTATCTCGTGCAATTTTGATGGTGCATTATGGACATCATGATTAATTTATGTCTAGGTTTACATCTCTATTTGGTCTTTCTTACTAGAGATTTGTTAACTTGTTGTTCAAACCTATATATGTTCTACATGTTATCGTTAAATCTAAGTTGGTAGATCTTGTGAATTTTTTTTGTTCCTTGTAGATCTAATTGGTGCATTGTTTGATGATGTTATGCTCACAATTGACCTCCTTGTGTGATTGCACTTCATTCCATATTAATTTGGAGATGTTCCTTATGAATTGCATCCTAACCTCTTTTTTGTAATATAATTTCTTCTTCTTGGAGAATGTGATCTCCTTCACCTATTTGTGGCTTGTGATGTTGTATTTATTGTAGCTTTGGTTACTTAGTTAGGGAGCTCTTCGTAGTTATAATGGGATAGGTTAGCATCCAGTCTAGATCTACATTTTAGTATGTAATCAAGCATGTGTACCTTAGAATTTAAGCTGGTATGTAGTTGTGTCATGCCCTACCAGGGAACCCGAAAGCAAAAGGCAAACACTTGAGAGAAAATTGCATTTTTTTCTTTTTTAGTTACTTAGGTTAACTAGGTATTGAAGTCCTAATAGGTTCCCTTATAGGATTATTCCTTCAAAAAACATTTCAGAGTGCATTAAGATTTAACACATTTCCTCTTGGAGCAACTTCCCTTCACTAATGTTCAGGTAAGATTATTTAATAACTATTTAATTGAATTAATTAGGTAGGTAGTTTCACACATTGGTGAAAACCAACTTACCTGCCCTTCTTGTACTAACTTACCCCAAACAAAAATATTAAATAACTTAAGTCCACCTATATAGTTTTATTATTATAATAATTAATAGAAACTAACTCTTATATAAATACAATATATTTTGGTATGCTTCTCAAGGAAGTCACTACCCCAATGGAAACTTGGGACCCCTTATAAATAGTGTTGGTGTCTTTTCCTTGTAGGACCAAACTTTAATCAAAACGTGGGGTTGATCCTCAAATTAGGCACTCAAGTTTGACAAGAAAATAGAACCAATTGATGAGGATAGAGAACATCCTCCTTCTTCTTTGAGCTCCACATCATTCAGGTGGGTATTGCCTTATCTGCACACTAAAGATAACTCATGACAAATAGTAGGTCTGTAGATAGAATATTATGGAATAGTCTTCAAACCCCTTTAGGTATCCTATACCCCAATGAAAGAAATTCTTAATGCAATAGCCCTACTTGCATAGAATGGGTATGAAAACCAGAGACCTACACTAACAACATGAAAGGGAAAGGGTGGAACTAAAAGTAAGTGATTTAATGGTGGGTTTGAAAGGACCCCCGAGATACACTAAGTCTCTCATAGACTAGTGCCTTGTCCAATGGGCCACAGAGTCAAATACCCTATTGCAACAAAGAGATATGAAACAAGAAAGAAATACATTTAAATATGCTGATGCCTTACACCAAACATACACCATTAATCAGGGCATATTTCAACAATCCAGCTGTGTACCCAAATGTGTTATCACCTATTCAAAGGATATTAACTCTCCCCTTAGAAGAGACCTATAAACAAGTAATACATTAACCAGCATCCACTGGAAGACAAACATAAGATACCCTTGATACCCTAGTTCATACACACCTGAAAACCAATCCCAAACCTAGTTGCTTCTGTGAAAACAACTCTATTGCACACACATAGGAAATGCAAATAGAAAGATGGAACCACCCTTGATGCTTCAATAAATAGGTCTGAAACTCAAATGGAGACAATCTAATAATAATAGAAATATATTGAATCTCATACATAACACAAATCAATTACAATACATATCATATTCTCTGAGTCAACAAAGGAGAAAAGAACACTCTATATGTAGAGAAGTAGAGAAAATCTATAGGAAAAGGACCCTTCATGGAACCGAAAAGGAACCCTTGGGAACTAAGATTTCAGAACCCTTACAAAGTCAAAATTACAACCATATATACCCCTGGTTATCTTGGAATCCTACACAAGTTAGGATACAACAAGCTACGGATAACCATGGTAAGGGTTAGGGTTTCCACCAACCAAAACAATTCAAAAGATCAGAAATTACTGCACTTTGTGGAAAACCAAGTAACCTGGTGAAGAACAGATCAAAATTTGATCTCCAATTATGATAATTCTCATAATAGTGTACAAAAGATCATAAATCCACCATGAAAACTAGTCTATTCAACCACCTGCAACACACCTTGAGCCATTCATCTCATTCCTCACATGGTATAGATCTTTGCAATTGATCATCACACCCTGGACCACACTGCAATGACAAACAAATCATCCCCACCAACACAAGTCACTTCTGCATTGAATTTTAGTCCTTCTGGTTGTAGGAAACCCTTCAAAAATTTGAATTTGATGAATAACATTCAATTCCATGGCGCTTGTAGCAAATCGGCGGTCGACGTTCAAATCTAAACCAACTTTAAGTCGTGACCATTAGCTCTTCATGTTTCACGATCTTTTAAATCTTAACTCAATTGCCACACTGGGTTTACTTCTAGTGAACACGCGACAAGGCATTATTCTATTCGTGGGAAGAAAACCTAACCCATCACTTAACTCCATGACTTGGTGACCCAAAGAAAATTCTAACCTCGGCCCCACATTTAGTGAACTAGCGACAAAAGGACACCGCCAGTTTGTGAAACACTTTATCCATCTGCCAGAATGTTTAGCAATTCTGTGAATGCTTGTTCGTTGAACCGCTAAAACACTTAGAGAACTACTACTATTTCATGTGAACAAGTGAAGCCTTCATAAATTTGTCAAACCCCAAAAACATTTATCAGAACCACTAAGCCTTCGCCAGGAAGATCAATGGCCATCTGAAGTTTGCATACCCATCCGAGATTCTATTAGATTTCACGCCCACCATTGGATGAAGAATCTTCTCCCATCTCTAACAACCATCTGACAAGAAATAAAATCAATGGCCATCGCAAGATCTTAAGCCTTTGACAAAACCCATAAGATTATCGTTCATCGATTCACTGACAAGATCAGGACCCACTGACACATCCGAAAACCAGGTCCCATTGACAGCACTCTAGTTCATACTACATGGACCAATAAAAAACCTCTGAATCAGCTCCACCTGACACTGGGACCACCACCAAAGATACATTTGAGACAAATGAGATCAACGGCTGGCATAAGATCTCAAGCCCCTGACAGATTCCATGAGAACTTACACCTGTCGTTGGATGGATTACGGATGTCAGGACCCTCTGACCCATCAGAAAATCAGGTCCCACTGACACATGTTGAGTTGTTTACCCATGGACCAATAAGAAAATGCTGACATGGCACACCTTGTATGTGGACCCACTGAGAACATTAAGCCGTTTGGAAGATTGGACGGCTGGCGCAAGATTTGAAAGGCTTGGAAGATTCCATGAGATCAAGCACCCACCATTGATCTTGAATCTTCTGACTAAGATACTAGGCCCACCTGACAACACATCCAGCTCACACAATGTGGACCAATCATAGCACAACAAATCTGCATATCTGGCAGATGAACCTGCCAAAAGAAAAGGTTACGTCACCCAATGAGATCAATGGTGGTCTTAAGTTCACAAGCCTCTCACACATCTCATGAGAAGATACGCCCACCGTCTGATGGAGATGGTGTTAGAGAGCCGAGCCCAAGAAAATACAATGCCGAAACATTAGAAAGTATTAAAATATTCAGACTTAGGAAAAATTAAAATAAACTGGCCGCTGGGGACCTAGGAAAGATTAAAGGGGACCCACCGGCACATGAAACCTAATCGCAAGACATAAAGTGAACCCATTTAAATAGAACATGTAGATAAAAGGTTTTAATTGGCCTGAAAAGTTAACTTGAAATTATAACAAGGCCAGGGTAAAAACAAAGGGTTTTTGTATGCAATGGCTAGTTTTTGAATTTTGAACTAAGGGTTTAGCCAGAGACATGAAAAACGTTGCAGAGACTAGGGGGAAAGTTTTACAGCCATGAAATTTTTGGCACATGCTAACAATGGCTCTATCTAGGGATGTATGCCTCCTGTAGGCATAGCAAGAATTTAGATCTCTGGGAGAGCAGGCCACCCACAGGACAAAAATAGGGACCTCAAAAAACATAGGGAGCTCAAAAATTGGCAACCGAACTAGGGAAAGAAATACACAATAGGAAAGGGAAATATTTACAGAGATCTACAAAATTTTTACACTTTACTTGGTGGCCCCAAGCCACCAAAAGAAAACTAGTGACCCTCCTGAATCAAAAATCTGATTTTCATCAACATATGTGACCAACCACCTGAAATTATCCTGATCACCTTGTGGCCAACATACGTGAATATTCATGGGCTAAAGAATGAAATTGTACTGATCATTACCCATGTTTTTCTAGGGTAAAAGTACAAAGCTGTGTCACACTTTTATAAAGGAAAAGGTCAACAACACACAAAAATTTTAACTTTAATGACATAAAAATGCCATTTATGTTTAAAATTTGGAGATGATGTAAACTAATGAAATGTGTAAAAGTGGATGAAGTTTATGGCTATAATTTTTTTAATTTTTTTTGAACAAGAATTCACATGGTTTTAAAAATTTTTAAGTCCATTTTTTACTTGCTGAAAAATGCTGAAAAATGAGGGTCTTGTCCGCACCAAAAAAGTATATGCAAATAATCTCTTTTTTCTTTGATTTCAAAATATGTCATAGATAAAATGTATAGCTAGTGCAAAAAAGAAGAAAAATTAGTTTTCAATGTATATTTTCTCTGTTATAACCACTCAAAGTCGAACATACCTGAAATCGATAATTTTCATCTCGCGTCGAATTTCCCCTATCAAATCTACACCATTCAGAAAATTAATTACACACTTTTGAAGATAACTCTCTCTGCTAGTGTTAAATATAAATTTTCAATTTTTTTGATAAGCTTTACTATTTTTTTCTATTTTTGAAGCATCTTGTTCTCGAATGTTAAAATACCTACTTGTAGTATTTTGAAATTATAATATATTAGATCTAATTAAAATACTATAAAAATTATATGATGATAATCTTGACTCTGTGCTCTAAAAAAGGGTATTTTTATATTTGTAAAAAAATATCATTAAAAAGAGTAAGAGTTATTGAAACATCACTTTTTTGAAATAATTTTATTTCTTTAGCAATTGTTATAAAATATGCATTTAATAGATATTTCCAATTGGAAAAGGTGAAGAACTTATCTAACTTAGCTAGAATGAATCTAGCTAGACCATATGTTTGACAAAAAATAATTTTAGTTAGAAATACTCAAATTCAGCTGTGCTGATACGTTGTCCTGAAATGTGACACAGCTTTGTGCTTTTACCCTCTAGTCATAGCTATCACATTCATACTCATATTCCAAGAAGTAAGGAACATCATTTACTTCTTCATGATGACTAGAAACAATAAAAGGATCAAGTAATGCATCAGAAAATTAAGCATACTGATTGTCATGCATTACCATATAATTACCTAACTAAAAGGGACTTGGATCCTCTAATTTTCCTTCATGAATTACTTCAACCAGTGAGCAACTTGTTTCCTTCCTAATGTCATCATGAATTGGATTATGAACCAAATGAAGGTCAATGTCATAAACATTGTGATAGGGGAGCAATTGATCTGCATAGTCATGTGCATCAAAAAATATTATGTCCCAATTATTGAAGACAAGGTCCTCAATATTGTCACCATCATTATCATATTTATCAAAAGAAGGAAAAGGGTTTGAACAAGGAACTTGTTCATCAATAGAATTCTTATGACAGGAGAACACACTATCATGACCTTCAACTTCTTCTTTTTCAGAGTCACTACACGAGGGGAACTGTAATATACATGGGTCCTCAAGGTCACTTTGAACACTAGCCTCATTATCAGTGTCAAAGGATAAATCATAGGGGAGCTACAAATCAAAATCCACAACAGGTGCACACCTTTGAAATTCTTCAGCCAAAAGTGTTGAAATCTCATCACTGCTTAATGGAATTTTGGCCATACTTTCATCTTCCTCAGCTTCACCCTTGCTGCAAACATCTTCCTTGTCCAAGACAAGAAAAGAGACCTCTGGCCTCAGATCATCTTGTGTGGAACAATAACTATAGGAATCATCATCTGCACCATACTCAATACTCTGCCCTTCACACAAAACATAATCAAATCAGGACAAGAAACAAGAACTTTGATATTGAAAAGAAGAAAAATCTGTAGACAAATTGGAAACATTATCACTCTCATATCCATCTTCAACACTCTCATATGTACTGACCTCAAAATCAGCCTCATAGTCAATATCCTCTGCAAAATGAGAATCAACATCAGAACTAATAGTTTCCTCATGATCAACATAAAGAGAAGCCAATGCCCTCAACCTCCTATCCCCCATTAACTACCAGTTCACAGCTTTCAAGGATATAACCCCAAGTGCATACTCAAGCCAAGGTTGTCATCACTAAGTATCCAATCTCTGACACATATATAATACTCTTCCCACAATGCATCTAACCAACTGGTTGACTCATGAAAATAAAGCTCCAAGAATAAACCAATGAACTTAGATTTTGAATACTAAACATCATCAGGAATCTCATTATATACATCCCAAAATCTATCATAGAAAAGAGATATGGATAGATCCTTTTTGCATCCTACTTTCAATCTCATCAATGACATGCAATCCCTAAGGATGCCTTGCTCAAGGAAAGCAAGCTTCTCATCAAGCTTACCCATCAAACTTAATGCAATACTTCCATACAATTTTGCAAAGATGCAACTGAAAACTTGAAGTATACAAACCTCTACTCACACCTTATATTTTTCTTAGTTCTTGATCACTTAATAAAGAAACATCTAGACCTTGAAAATTACCTGAGAGTTTTGTAGCAGAAGACTTTGTTGATTGGAAGGCAAGGCAGATCTAGAGCTCACCATGTAGCTCCATTAGGTTCTTTGTAATATAGAGTCACCACCTCCTTAAAGAGGAAAACTTTTACCTTTCTTTGTACCTCTTCCAATCAACCAAAACTACACTAGGATTTGCATACTATTTATTATGATCTGCACTAATCAAACAGAGAAATCAGAGCCACCACTCAACACTTAGTGAGAAAATTTTAGCAAATGCTTTGTTTTTATATCTGACTCTATGATTTTTAACCAAGGCTCTGGGATGATCCAGCCAAGTAGGAAAGCTTGTTGTATTTTACTTCTTCCAAGCAGAGTCGCCAATTTGTTGGTGTCTTTTCCTTGTGGGACCAAACTTGAATCAAAAGGTGGGCTTGATCTTCAAATTAGGCACTCAAGTTCGATAAGAAAATAGAACCAATTGATGAGGATAGAGAACATCCTCCTTCTTCTTTGAGCTCCACATCACTCAGGTGGGTATTGCCTTATCTGCACACTCAAGATACCTCATGACAAATAGTAGGCCCATAGATAGATTATTGTGGAATAGTCGTCAAACCCCTTTAGGTATCCTATACCCCAATAAAAGCAATTATTAATGCAATAGCCCTACTTGCATAGAATGGGTATGAAAACCAAAGACCTACACTAACAACATGAAAGGGAAAGGGTGGAACTAAAATTAAATGATTTAATGGTGGGTTTGAAAGAACCCCTAAGATACACTAAGTCTCTCATAGACCAGTGCCTTGTCCAATGGGCCATAGAGTCAAATACCCTATTGCAACAAAGAGCTATGAAACAAGAAAGAAATACATTCAGATATGCTGATGCCTTACACCAAACATACACCACTAATTAGGTCATACTTCAACAATCTACCTGTGTACCCAAATGTGCTATCACCTATTCAAAAGATATTAACTCTCCCCTTAGAAGAGACCTATAAACAAGTAATACATTAACCAACATCCACTGGAAGACAAACATAAGATACCCTTGATACCCCAGTTCATACACACCTGAAAACCAATCCCAAACCTAGTTGCTTCTATGAAAACAATTCTATTGCAGACACATAGGAAATGCAAATAGAAAGATGGAACCACCTTTGATGCTTCAATCAATAGGTCCGAAACACAAATGGAGACAATCTAATAATAATAGAAATATATTGAATCTCATACATAACACAAATCAATTACAATACATATCATATTCTCTAAGCCAACAAAGGAGAAAAGAACACTATATGTAGAGAAGTAGAGAAAATCTATAGGAAAAGGACCCTTCATGGAATAAAAAAGGAACCCTTGGGAACCAGGATTTTAGAACCCTTACAAAGTCAAAATTACAACCATATATACCCCTAGTTATCTTGGAATCCTACACAAGTTAGGATGCAACAAGCTACGGATAACCATGGTAAGGGTTAGGGTTTCCACCCACCAAAACAAATGAAAAGATCAAAAATTACTGCACTTTGGGGAAAACCAAGTAACCTAGTGAAGAACAGATCAAAATTTAATCTCCAATTATGATAATTCTTAGAACAGTGTATAGAAGATCATAAATCCACCATGAAAACTAGTTTATTCAACCACCTGCAACACACCTCGAGCCATTCATCTCATTCCTTACATTGTACAGATCTTTGCAATCAATCATCAGACCCTAGACCACACTGCAATGTCAAACAAATCATCGCCACTAGCACCAGTCACTTTTACATTGAATTTTAGTCCTTCTAGTTGCAGGAAACCCTTCAAAAATTTGAATTTGATGAATAACGGTCAATTCCATGGTGCTTGTAGCAAATTGGCGGTCGACATTCAAATCTGAACCAACTTTAAGTCATGATTGTTAGATCTTCATGTTTCGTAGTCTTTTAAATCTTAACTCAACTACCACCCTAGGTTTACTTCCAGTGAACACGTGACAAGGCATTATTCTATTCATGAAAAGAAAACCTAACCCATCACTTAACTCCATGACTTGGTGACCCAAAGAAAATTCTAACCTCAACCCCACATTTAGCAAACTAGCGATGAAAGGACACCACCAGTTTGCGAAACACTTTATCCATCTACCAGAAAGTTTAGTGATTCCATGAATGCTTGTTCACTGAACCGCTAAAACACTTAGAGAATTGCCACTATTTTATGTGAACAAGTGAAGCCTTCATAAATTTGTCCAGCCACTAAAACATTTATCAGATTCACTAAGCCTTCGCCAGGAAGATCATCGGCCATCTGAAGTTCGCATACCCACTTGAGATTCTATTAGATTTCATGCCCACCATCGGATGAATAATCTTGTTCCATCTCTGAAAACTATATAACAAGAAACAAAATCAATGGATGTCGCAAGATCTTAAGCCTCTGACAAAACCCATAAGATTATACACCGTTCGTCGATTCACTGACAGGATCAGGACCCATTAACACATCTGGAAACTAGGTCCCACTGACAGCACTCCACTTCATACTATGTGGACCAATAAAAAACCTTTGAATTAGCTCCACTTGACACCAGGACCACCACCAAAGATACATTTGAGACAAATGAGATTAACGGCTGGCGTAAGATCTCAAGCCCTTGATAAATTCCATGAGAACTTACGCCTGTTGTTGGATGGATTATGGATGTCAGGACCCTTTGACCCATAAAAAAATCAGGTCCCACTGACACATGTTGAGTTGTTTACCCATGGACCAATAAGAAAATGCTGACATGGCACACTTGGTATGTGGACCCACTGAGAACATTAAGCCGTCTGGAAGATTAGACAGCTGGCGGAAGATCTGAAAGGCTTGGAAGATTCCATGAGATCAAGCACCCACCATTGATCTTGAATCTTCTGACTGAGATACCAGGCCCACTTGACATCATGTCCAACTCACATAATGTGGACCAATCATAGCACAACAAATCAGCATATCTGGTAGATGGACCGGTCAAAAGAAAAGGTTACGTCACCCAATGAGATCAATGGCGGTCTTAATTTTGCAAGCCTCTAACACATCTCATGAGAAGATATGCCCACTATCAGATGGAGATGGTGTCAGAGAGCTAGGCCTAGGAAGATACAAAGCTGAAACATTAGGAAGTATTAAAACAATCAGACATAGGAAAAATTAAAATACACTAGGCGCTGGGGACCTAGGAAAGATTAAAGGGGACCCGCCGACACATGAAACCTAACCGCAAGACATAAAGTGAACCCATTTAAATAGCACATTTAGATAAAAGATTTTAGGTGGCCCAAAAAGTTAACTTGAAATTATAACAAGGCCAGGGTAAAAACAAAGGGTTTTTGTATGCAACGGCTAGTTTTTGAATTTTGAACTAAGGGTTTAGCCAGAGACATGAAAAACATTGCAGAGACCAGGGGGAAAATGCTACAACCATGAAATTTTTGGCACATGCTAAAAAATAGGAGGTCTTGAGTTCTACTCCCACCCTCTACCCTAACAAGACATATGAGAGAGAGAGAGAGAGAGAGAGAGAGAGAGAGGCCACAATATGCATCAAAATACATAAAATCACAATCATCACTAATACAGTAATGAGCATAACTACTTATACACCAATAACTAAATATATGCATGTATGCATATATGTGTACACCCATATATGAATACTTTCTATATATGATCAACACATATAGAGAGAAAATAACATCATCATCCTACATATCTTATAACCATATAAACAAGACCGACAGGAAAGGATGTATAAAATAAGGAGCTCAAATCCACCCAAAACCAAATCAAGGGACTGGACAAAATAATGAAAACCATAGTTTTTTCCCATGTGTGAAGTATGGACCATCTTCAAACAAAAAAAATAGGTTTGAGGATTTTAATGCATGCTCGGACCTATGTAACTAGGCAGAGTCGATTGCTAGTACCTGCACACACCTACATCACTGAGGAAAAAAAAAACATATACATATCTATATACAAAAAACTATAGACAAGGAAGGAGGAGTGCTACATTGTGTAGATCTCCTTGAGGAGTGATTGTGACTGCCTCCCCTCATCCAGAAACCATGCTAAGAATGATACTTATAGATCATAACATCGGTTAGCAGGGTTAGACCAATAATCATAATCATTAATATACACAAAATGTACGCATCATTATGTAGCTCAAGATAACTTATATAATCAATGACAAGGGATAAACCAAATCATATATACATAAGCATAAAAGATAATGGTCTTGATCATATTATTCGAAGGAAAAATCATAATCTATAAGTCTGAAATTATATTATTATCTAAATCAAGTAAGGTAAGGGACAAACGTAAAGTCCATAAATACTAGAACTTCATAATCCAGTCCAACTTCAATATAACAAGTAGAACTACAAGAGAGGGTACTACAAGTACAAAGGTTTAGGGTTAGGTCATAACACATCACATAAGTGTGGTTAGTCTCATAGAGATAGTCATGGTCATTCATGTAATCATTGAATGATAGTCATGTCAATCATAATCATAATCAAATAATCAAACCTTTAAAGAAAATCTAGAAACCATAGCATTTTTTTATCAACTAAATTTTAAATTCCCAAGTATCAATATTGACCCTAATTTATCCAAGAGATCATAACCATTGATAAATATTAGCTCATATAAATCTATTAGGTGCCTCCATATAATCAGGACCCCATCCAATCATAATAAGAGATGGGTAGACATGCAAGAATATACCAAAAACATTTATCAGTACCTATATGAAAGTAAAAGTATTATAGTTAATAATGAATTTATTCAATCTTCAAGCATAAACCTACTCTTATCCAAGCATATAAGTCTCTACAACATTCCCCTAACTTCCAAATGGATATCAAACATGTTAGGGTTGGACGGTTGTTACATCCTCCCCTGTTAAGATTTGACTTACTCCTAGAAGTCGAAAGGTACTAAAATTTCATTATTCATAAGCTATAAAACAAAGTCATTCATTTATGTCAAAACATTTTTTGATACTTCTAGCTCACTAGTATAGATTAGATTGGATTATGAAAATGATATAATTAAAAATTTCCACCTTCCTTTATCAATCTTCAAATTTCCTATCCATAGAAAATATTATGAAAGACAAGAATCAATGCTAACTTCTCTACTTTGTAGAAAACTCTAGTGAACAACTTGAAAAATTATGACGATAAGTATTATGGTTGGTGATGGTTTAACCTATGAAATAGTATCATAATCCTACTCATACATGTTGTTATCAATTTTTAAATATTTCTTGACTCCGCGTTTATAGCTTTGAAATATCCAAGTTTTTGGCTTGGGTTTCCTCCCTCACTTCCAAAACCCTTGGTTGGTTTGTTCTCTTTTTATTTTCCCGTGTTACCTTTTTGATTCACTAAGAGTGCTAATCCGCATGTGCCTTTAACATTTTTTAAGTCATACGTTTGCGGTTAGAAGGTTGTTGGCCCCCGTTCCCCTCTTCTCCTTTTTATTTCTCTAAGCCTAAGTTTTGGGTATATTTTCCTAAGGTTTTCACTTTCCAAAATGAGTGGCTGTCGTTACACCGCAAGACCCCGATTGTCAGTTTTCTCTGACATGTGATATAGCGACGGGTTGCCACCTGTCTCAATGGCGGGCCCGACTGGAGAAAGAGTTTGCGGACTTTAAAGGGCGAACAAGATCTACGGTGGTCGTTATACCATTGATCCAAGATGCTTGCATGTTAAGCTTGCGATATAGTGATAGCTGTCAGATTTGCTTTGTTTGAAAAAGGTTCGGTGGGTCCTAACAGTGCCAGGTCATTACAATCTTTTTGCTTCTTATTGGTTCTCAGAAAAACTAGGTGGCGGCTGATGCATATTTAAAGATGGTAAAGGATAGTCAGAAGGGACCCACCCGTATGAAAACATGGCACAATGTGATTTGACTGACAGAAGGTGATGTGTTTGATTGTGGGGTCATGTTTTCCAAAGGGTTAATCTTCAGTTTGATCGGACGATTCTTGTTATACCATTGATCAAAGATGTGAGGATTTTAAGTTCACGGTATAGCGACGACCGTCCGATCTTCTTAAAGACTTAAGTGCTCAGTGGGCCCCTTATTGCGCCAGTTCACTTTGACGTGTTTACTTCTTATTGGTTGGATAACAGCTGTGATCTGACTATTTTCAAAGTACTCTGAGTTAGAAAGGAAAAGGGACTGGGTCCACTTGTCAGTCTTTTATAGCATGGCCTGTTTTAATTTGATATGTGCCCGCTGATGTGTCGCAGTGGCACCTTAGTTTCTCAGATGATTAAAATGCTGCAAGATCTCACAGTTGTCATTAAACCATTGGGATGAGATGCTTGGGTTTTAAGTTTGCGGTTTGGCGACAACCATTGATTTGGATAAAGAGATGGAAGCTACTTGGTGGGTCCTCTGTGTTAAATATATTGATGAGGCGGTCATTTTTGATTGGCCACGGGTGATGTTGATGTGTAAAGATCATTGCTCAGACCAGGCTGAACTTAAGGAATTTAATTCTATACATGCTAATTTTGAAATGTTCTCGTTGGTCGAGAACTAGCTTGCTAAAGGTACTATAGGATTTTGCTAATAAGATTGTCTACCGCCCGATGCGCTGAAAATGAAATATATCAACGGCTTGAATTTGAATTTTTCTCTTGAATGAGATTTTCACATCCAGTGAGTGATAGGGCCGCCAACCTCAGTAATGGTGGAATAAATTTGTTACGTGCAAGAGAATTGTGAGCCATTAGCAGATGTTATATACCAAAATTTGATTATTGTTTTTCTTCACTGCCCTCGTATGTTCTCCGGTGATATATTTTTTCATGCAGTGCTTTCAAGCAGAAGATTTTTCAGGTGCCTGGTAGGTTTTCTCCTGTGTTTAAGTCATTTGAAATTTGTAAAGATTTGTGGGGTCTTCTTTCCTATTATCAGTTGATATTGTTTAAAGTTTTCTTGGGAATTCATATCTTAGTAAGAAGCCCTATTTTCAAAATGCCGCCCAATAGGAATTTGTCTGGTCAAACAGAATATAGTAAGAGAGGAATTTTTGAGGATTTGATGCAGTTGCTCCCATTTTCTGATAATGGGGCACAAAGAGTAAAAGAGCTCACTCCGAGACATCCTAGAGATTCAGTTGTAGAGGGTCTCTATGATAGAGGGAATTGGATGAGAGATGCTAAAGTGGGCGATAAGCACAATGGTCTTATTCTTTTTAAATCAGCATATTCACAAAGGAATGCTTGTGCGCCCCTCAGTAATGTATGGCAGTTTGACATTGGGAGGTTGGTATGCCCTGGGGTTTTCATGGATGATGAATTGTTAATACAGATTGCTAAATGCTATGATCCTGTGACAAGATGTGTCAGGGATGTAAGCGGAAGAGACCTGATAAGCATTACCGAGCATGAGATTAGATAGGTTTTCTCATTAAATGAACCATCTGTGGGGTTGGAGAAAATAGATTTCATGGAGTTCACTGAGATTTATGAGGCACAGTAGGATTATCTAAGGGCAGGGCCTCTAAGGCAATATTTTGATCAGATAGGATCAATGTGTGCTGTCAGTTCAAGTACACCGGAGCCCATCATGGTAGATTTATTCAGTAAAAAGGTACAAGAAGTTTATAAGTCTTTGTCTTTGATCCTAGGGCATGATGAGAAGACTCATATGCCAGTACCTTTTATGTTCATGATGGTGCAGTCACTCCACCCACAGCTAGCCCTCATTTTTGACTTTGTTCTCATTTGGCTGAAATAATTCATGAAGGATTAATAGGGATTAAGAATATGAAGGTCTCTAGACCATTCGGATGGTAGTCGATGCTTATGCACATATTTTTGCATAAGGGTGAGGAGTTTTTAGTACAATGGTGAATATTGAGAAGGAAAGATATGGAGAGACTCTTCCAGTGCAATTGTGGACCACAGCCTTGTCCTGGGACAGAACTGATGCTAGTTATATTGCCTTTGATAGGGATTTTGCATCGAGGCTTAGGTCTCTTTTATTTTTTGATAATCCAAGAATCCCAGGAGAGTTATTAAGATTGATTAGGCCGATGGATTACTGCAAGGACATTACCATTGTCCATAATTTTGGAGACATTATGTTATATCTAGTCTACGTAGTATTTAGAGTGTATGGCAGTAAAGTGGCGCCTTATATTTTGCCATATCAGGTCCCTTTGAAGCTGGGATATGCTGAGATCTTAAGACAGATTGGAAATTTACAAGAGACCACACTCACTAGCAAAGGTAGCGGAACTTTCTTTCCTGATGTAACTCTGGCACATTAGTATGTAATTACAAAAGGAGGAAGGGTGCACTTGCATAAGGTTTTGCAACCCTACAGAATGTCAAAGGCAGTGGTGAGGTGTGCAGATATAGAGGGTTTCCTTTCGAACATGTTCAAAGATAAGGTGAGGTGTGCTCTTATTGAGCATCAATTTAATTTTCCAAAAGACATAATAAGAAATGAGTTTGACCTCCAAGCTCAGGAGATTAAGAAAGAAAAATGGGTGATTTATAGCAAGTTTATAGGTTTTATTCAAAATTTTGATAAAACTTATGACCCATTGATTAGTTTTGAACCATGGGCTAGAAAATTTAATGTCCTTATAGAGAATTTTGAGGGACTCATGAGTGCTGTAAATGAGAAAAGGGTATCTGTGACTAAGACAGATCCAAAAAAGGCTAGGCAAATCTTAAACCAGCCTAAATATATGAAGTTAATCTCTAAGGGGGTGTACATAGTATAGAAGAAGAGTGGATATACTATCCTTCTGACCTCACAACAAGGAAGTGAAGATGCTCCTTCCACTTCAATAGGGAAAAGACCACTTGGTGATCCAGCAGTGCAGGCACCTTCCCCAAAAAGGCAAAGACAAGAAGAAGAAAGACTGGCAGAGGAGATTTACTCTCCTTCTCAATCCCCTATTCAGTTGGATGAGCATGGAGTGGTAGAACAGCTGGTGCAGTTAAGGGATGAAGGAAATCTTTTTGTTTTTAATGAAGATTTGCAGGAGGGAATGTTGGAGGCACCTAAAGAGGTGGCCATGGATCTCACAGTAGAAGAATTTGAGGGTAAAGAATTAGACCCTATTCTAAAATAGGCAAGTGACTCTTTCCTTTCCGATGATGATTTTATTAAAACCAGGGCCTTCTCACAGTTCTTGTGGAGAATGAAAATCAATCAGTTTAAGGAGATTTGTGAGAAGAAGAAGGAAGAATCCCCTGATAAAGATGTGAAAGAGATAGAAGAGAAGACCAAGGCACAAATGGCTAGACAATTTGAGAAGATCACTCTAGAAGAAGGGAGAGCCATGATTCATACAGCAGGGATTCTGATCCTACTAGAATGGGACATTGCTAATGGCATTGTGTTTGACCAAGTAAGGAAGAGCAAGGTAAAGACCCTAGCTACAATAGAATAGGCTAAGTAGGCAGCTAGGTGAATTACTTTTTCTAAAGATCATGTTGCTCTCGTCATGTGGTCTTTAGATAAAGATAAAAATAAAAGGAAGAAGAGTGATTTCTCCATAGGATATACAGGGAGCCTAATGGTTGAGAGAGTGGGAGAAAGATCTGGTGTGGAGGCATCTAATTTAATTCTTGAAACTGCCAAGTTCAATGTTAGTGTGGCAGAGAAGGATGTCAGAGAAAAGGAAGAGCTTAGGCTCAAATTTGAAATGGTCCTTAAATCTTATAATGAGCTCAAAGTTGAGCTAATTCAAAGGGACAAATTGATTGTCCAGTTATCAGGGCCACAGGATCAAAGATCTCCTCAATTAGCAATTTCTGATAAGTCTGTGGTGGCTTCATCTTCAAGCCCAATAATTGAATTTCCACCCTCACCACTCCCAGAAATAGATATGGATGCAAGGGTTGCTTAGGATAAGCTGAAGCTGACAGAGGAAACAAATAAATTAAGGAAAATTAGGGTACAATTGGAAAGGAAAGGGGTGAGAACACAAAGGCTACAGCTTTGGTAAATCTGAAATATGAAGAAAAAATAGTAGGGGGGATTATGGAATTTGTAGTAGATTTAAAGCCTTCTATTATACATGGCCATATGGATAGGTTAATTTCTTTGCTAAAGGTTTTTAATAAAGAGAAGGATGAAATGGCTCCAGTTTTGAAAAGATGGATTGAAAGGTCTCCCAATGTAAAACTATTTCATATGTTATCCAAGGGATAGGAAGACCCGGATCCTTTAATAAAGCCATTGCATCAAATTATGAAGAAGTTGGTGCATTTCAACATTTTTGTGGATAATTTAATCACGAGAACAAGTATGTTGAAAGCTGAATTAATGCTTTCAAGTTATGAACTAGTGCCTCCTATTTTCATAGACAAAGGAGAATTTAAGGAAGCTTATCAGTGGAGGGAGGAGTTAGATGGACTCCTCATAGAATGAATCACTAATGTTTTAAGTGATAAGTCTTCTTTCAGTGGCACAATTAAAATGTTGACAAATGCCAGATTGATGTTTGACACCATTCAACAGAAAATCACACAGATCATAAGTGAATGGGAACAGTTGTCTACTAGGAAGGATGAATTTGTTAAGTTTGAGTTCCCAAGTGAAGAGGTGTATAATAAATGGAGATCTCAGTACATGCCAACTGTGGAGAGTGAAGATACACTGCCAACTTCATAAAGTAGATCAGAGCAGTTAATTTTGAGTCATAAGGGTGGTTGAGATATGAGGAAATATTCATTACAGAATGGATGGCAAATATTACAGATCAGATTTGTTAACAGCTGGCCAAGGACTGCATTAAAAGATGTGAAGAAGGTCAGCTCAACTGCAATTTCCTTGGCATTGTGATTGAGTGTATTTATTGTAAATTTTGTAGTTGTTGTAAAGTTTTAGGGTTGATATTTTGTAAACCCTAGAATGACCGGAAGCTTATTGCATCTCCTTGTATATAAAAGGATTTCCCATGGTCATTCTAGGCATTGAGTGAGTTAGGTGTAAGAAGAAAAAGGAAATTCTGAAGCCCTACTCCCCAGTCGAGGATTGAAATTTGTATTATTTTGTCAGGATAATAGAGAAGAGATACAAGTTGGCACCATTGTCCAGTAAGTTTGTTATTCAGAATATGATGTATGTAAATGATCATAGTTATACTTAATACAAATATCAAATCTTTACCTCTCCATTGTGTTTGTTCTATGAATTTTTAAGCCTATTTTAGGGTTTATGTGTATGTATCTCACTTTGAGTTCTAACCTAGGGTTGGATTAAATATTACTCAAAGTAAAATATATGTTCATTGAATTCGCATAAGGATTATCTGTAAGTAGGGAATAGTTGGGGTATTTGTATTTATGTTTCAAAAACCAGTTGTTCTCAAAGTTGTTTTGGGATCCTTTCTATTTTCTGACTCTCTTTCCCAATGGATAAGACACTGGCCTGTATTCTCCTATCTTTGTTTTGAGAAGGTGATTCAGATTTCAAAATCCCAAAATCTTAAAATCATTACCAGTAATTTCAATTTTATTTACATTTATGTGTTGTCCTACCCAGTGATGGAGGATCAATGAATAATAGGTTGTTGTTTAGTATTCTCTCATTATTTTTATCTGTTAAAAGATCCAATAAAGAAAGAAGGGGCAGAGTTGAAGTTATCAGTTAGAATTACAACTATTGGATCAGGTGTACCTGCCTTGGTTTCATAGAGCCAGAAGCAGAAGAGGGACTATCCATCCCTATAGTTGGTCTAGTTGCCTATAGATTGACCACATTTGGAACTAACCAATCCTTAATATCCATCATAGGCATATTGGCAGCCCTAGTTGGCGTAAGCATTTTCAAACACCAACAAGATGGTGACTCTGCTGGGGAGGACATAACAAAAGAATAGATTTGTCAAGAATCTCTGGTTATTGCTACATCACAGATTATTAGTATTATAACTTAGATAGATTTGACCCATCTGAGTCACCAACAAGATGGTGACTCTGCTGGGGAATATGTTGAGTAAATCTTAAATAACACAGGTACGAGTAGAGCTTTGACTCCTGGCCGGCTTATTTTTGACCAGTGGACCTCGTTGAAGAGTATAAGAGTAAATTTTAACTTTTCAAATCATCTCACACTCCGCGAGTGGTGACTCTGAACATTTTTATGATTAGTACTTTATAAAATATAACAGTATGAGTTTCAAAAATACAAGGTCATATAGTAGGGAACACCATGAGGAAAGTCTACAGGGTGGGCTTCCTATTACATCTAGAAGAAACCAAGGTAAGAAGGACAAAGATACCAACGATATGTCCATGACTTGGAGACAAAGGGGAAACCCTAGATGGCATAATATTCCTCCTCCTAGTCAAGAAGGAAATGCCTCAGAATATGAGGAGGCGGTTGATTTAGGACTTAATCAATATGAAGATTATTACTCCCTCACAGAGAAAGAGGGTGAAAGAATATCCCAGAATAGGAGGGTGAATCCACAAAGGCAAGGAAGGTCGAGAAGTAAGAGTAGAGGGGGTCAGGATTTTCTTCCTCCTTTCACCCTTGGTTCCTCAATACCACAGGGCCTTCAGGAGTCTCAGGGTCAGCAAGAAAATCCTCAAGCACAGCAGAATGAATCTGAAATGACTTTACCTTACTTTGAAGATATATTTGAGGAAGTTCATCAACTAGAAAGAAGGATTCAGGAACAGGCTGCTATCAGAGAAAAAAGGGATAGGGATAAGGAAGAAAGAATTAGACAAGCTATGATAAGGGCTGAACAGTTAAAAAGACAACTGTTAGACTTAGAGGCTATAAACTATGTTCCCATCCCTGAACAGAAAAATGAGCTACCTGTTGTTTACAAGAATTTTGAAACATGGGTTCCAAAGGATAAGGGGAAACAAAAAGACATAGGTATTTCAATCAATGAACCTGTCAACCCTAAGCAAAATCTTGACCAATCTTTAAGACTGGAGGCAGGTTTGGAAAAAGCCAAGAAAGAGCAAGAGTTGCTAGCTAAACACCTGGAAAAAATAGAATTAGAAGAGCAACATTAGAAATGAAAAATAAAATTGATTTTCTTAAGAGGTCTGCAGGACCTACAGATTTTGGTTTTTTGAATATGACACAAGGAGCTGATGTTGCACACCCAACTAATCAGACAGATGGCATTCCCCTACCAAGAGGATTTAATGGTTCTACTACTACAAATACAAATGCATCCACATCCCAGGGTGCTGGTTTTCCAAATTTAGGTGTTATATATGAAAGGTGCAAGCAGTTAGTTTTCAATGGCATTCCTGGTTATCCCAACCCCATCCCTGAAGAAATTAGAAAAAAGCTCCCTAAATTTACAGGAAGCAATGTTGTAACTTGTGAAGAACATTTAAAAAAATTCATTGATGTAATTGATGATTACAATATTGTACTAGATGATGTTATTATGAAATTATTTGTGCAATCTTTAACAGAAGATTCAAGAGACTGGTTTAGAGCTTTGCCTCATGGTAGCATAGGTTCATTCAATCAGCTTAGGCATTATTTTAAGGAGCAATATGGTGATAAGACACATGAGGGCTTTATGCTAAATGAATTAAATAACATAAAAAAGGATTTCAATGAAGATGTTGTTGAATTTAATGTCAGGTTTCAAAAGGCCATGCACAAACTATTGCAAGTCATTAGATTGGATGATAGGGTATGCCTTGTTACATATTTAAATGCCTTTGACTAAAACATGGGTTACTTATTGAGAGACAAAAACCCAAGGAGCCTTGTTGAAGCCTACAAGTTAGCTGTGAATATAGAAAGTAATCAGAGAATCTCAAGGAAGTTGGGAAGGAGAGAAGATAACAGATCACCTTTGTTAAATAGAAAAGATCAAGGAAAGCCCCAAAGTGTTAAACCAAAGGATGAGGAAAGCTTGAAACAAATTATTAAGGCAATCAAGGATCTGAAACCTAGTGAAAATAGAAATAATAAAGCTGCAGGAGGAGACAAGCCTCCCTCCAACAATTTTAATAAATTGCCAAGGATGTAGAACTTTCCTTACAATACTCAATGGAAGAATGGGAAACCTTTTAGCCCAGACAAGGGGGATAGACCAAATAATAGAACCCCTGACCCATTACAAAGAAATTCAATGAATGTAGTGGAAGATATCCCATGGTGCATTGCCTGTCAATCACCCCATGACCCTGATTATTGTGCCATATCCCAAAACATGTCTCCTCAGGAAGAACAAGAGTGCACGAAGGAACAGCCTTATGATGATCAAGGGTGTGGGATGATTTCTTCTCATATTTTGAGTGAAATAGATTCTGATGAGGAAGATGAAAATCAAGATGCCTCATTTTGCCAAGCCAGAAATGAATTGTACCATCAGCAAGTCTTTTCAGATAATGAAGATCATGAGCCAGACAATATTCAATGCAATGTTCAAAAAAATTACTCAGCCACTACCTTGAGAAGGCCTTCTGATGAAGAGATCTCTTTGATAACAAAAAATTTGGTTACTCAGGCAAAGGCGAATTATAATTTGAGGAATAGAGTTGTGGGTGATTCAGATCCCAAGCCTGCTGGCATTTTTATAAAGAAAACATCACAAAAAAAGATCAAGGATTCTCCTCATACTGATAAGGTTAAGGTAAAGAGGAATGTTAAACCCAATGTTGTGTATAAAGTAAAACCAAGGCTAGCAACTGAGGTATCACCTGCTATACAAAATAAGGACAAAGCTCAAGTTGATATATCTACAGAGGTACCCATCCAGGAAGTTGATAAAATGGCTGAGGATCTAAAATCAGAGGTAGTTGATTCAAAATATATTCTAGTTGATATGAATAAATTATTGTCTCAAATCACTGTCAAAGTTCCATTATTGGAAATGATGAGAATAGATGAACATAAGAAGAATGCTTTAAAATGGGTACAGAGCATAGTACATACCGATCCTCAAAAATTAGGAGGAACTGAAAAGCAAATAGCAGTGGTAAATGATAAAGATGAAAACTATAGTGAGGAGGTTGTTTTTGAAATTCCTCAGATTTACTTGGATACAAATGTTGTCAATACCATAGCAGGAATAGTTGACCCCTTCTTCTTGACTTTACAAATAAATGAAAAATTGCTAAAAAATTGCATGATTGATTCTGGAGCATCGAATACCGTTATGCCAACTGAGATCATGAAGTCTTTAGGATTGAAAGTAGATTCACCCCATGGTAGATGCCAAGCAATGGATTCAAGAGAAGTGCTAGTTGTTGGTACCATTAAAGCCTTGCCTTATAGGTTGGATGCTTATCCTAATAAATTATTGACTATGAGTGTTTTAGTAGTGGATATTCCTCCCCAGTATGGGATGCTGCTATCAAGAAAATGGAGTGCATCTATGGGAGGAAGCATACAGTGTGACCTATCATTTACCACTTTCAATTTTGAGGGGGAGAGTATCAGGGTTACTAGAGAATCTAGAACTCCACACATGATAGAAGAAGAGGAGCAGGACAACATGAATTGTTTCCTTGATACTGACATCAATGCCTTCAAGGTCCAAGACAAGGAGGAAGATGAAGGTGTTGACCCTACCTATAGATCAGAAAATCAAGAAGGATGGATTGACCTAGATGATATTTGGACTATGTATTTTGATGGTGTAAGTAGCAGGGAAGGATCTGGAGCTGGAATATTGCTCATATCTCCTAATGGTAAAACTTTCAAGTACTCATTTTCCTTGTTGTTTACTTGCACAAATAATGTTGTAGAGTATGAAGCTCTGTTAATTGGTCTGAGACTGGCATCAAGACATGGCATAAGATGTTTAAAAGTAGTTGGTGACTCTGAATTGGTTGTATCTGAGATAAGATCAAAGTATGCTTCCAAGAATCAAAAGTTGAAACAATATAGGAATGCTGTGTGGGATGAGATTGAAAGCTTTAGTGCTTTTAATATTTGTTGGATGGAGAGAAGTTCTAATAGAATGGCTGACCTATTAGCAAATATAGCCCTTAGACCAGAGGATGCTACTTTTGCAGATGTCTCAAATGTGGAGGTACAGACCAGGCCTTCCATCCCTGACAATCTAGATAACTGACAAGTTTTTTCTGATGATCGGGACATATTAAGATTTCTCCATTGTGAGTCTCACTTTGGTAACAAAGAAATGGATTTTAGCTCTTATGTTAATACAGTAAATGACAAGGATGTTGTTTTTGGGGAAGAAGTGTTGCAATTGAAATCAAACAGAGTTCCTAAAGGATTGGTTGCTCTTGAAAGAGCATTTGACAACAAGGATAAAATTTTCCATGCTAATTTTGCTAAAACTAATGAGCTGGAGGAAATAAATTTGGTACAAAGATAGCCCCTAGGAAGGTCTATATAGGCAAGTCTTTATCCCCAAGAATTAGAAAAAATTTGATTGATCTCCTCAGGAGATTTAGGCATGTTTTTGCCTGGTCTTATGATGATCTTAAGGCTTACAGGGAGGATCTTTTTCAGCATGAGATTCCCCTCAAGGAAGGCACAAAGCCTTTTAGATAGAAGTTGAGACCTGTTAACCCTACTTTAGCACCTAAAATGCAGAGTGAACTCAAGAAGATGATAGATGCTGGAATAATTGAACCTATAAGGCATTCCACTTGGGTTTCAAATCTGGTACTAGTTAGAAAGAAAAATGGTGATATCAGGCTATGCGTGGATTTTAGGAATCTCAATATAAATTCTTTGAAAGATAATTATGGATTACCAAACATGGAGAATATGTTGCAAAAGGTCACTGGGTGAGAGTTGATGTCCATGATAGATGGCTTTTCTGGTTACAATCAAGTCATGGCCAAAGGCATAGAGCAATTCAAGACTACATTTACAACTCCATGGGGAACGTATGTCTATGTAAGAATGCCTTTTGGATTGACAAATGCTGGTGCCACTTTTCAAAGAGCCATGGATGTAGCCTTTGCAGATTTTATTGATAGATTCATGGTGGTTTATCAGGATGATTTGATAGCCTTCTCAGCAAAGGAAGAACAACATTGTCAACATCTTAAAAAGATTTTTACTAGAGCATTAGAGTATGGGGTATCTTTGAATCCAAAGAAGTGTTCTTTTGGTGTAACAGAAGGAAAGTTACTTGGGCACATTATTTCAAGAGACGGTGTGAGGATAGATCCAGAAAGAGTTGAAGCTATTGACAAGTTAACTTTACCAAAAAATGTTAAAGGAATTCAGTCTTTTTTAGGACAGGTTAACTTCTTAAGAAGGTTTATAACAAATTTTGCAGAAATTAGTATTCCCATATCCAAAATGTTGAAGAAAGGAGCGAAGGTTGAATGGAACACTGAAGCAATTCAGGCTTTCAATGACATTAAAAAGGCCATAAAGCATGCCCCAGTCTTAAAGGCGCCAGATTATAGAAAGCCAATGCAAGTTTTTTCTTTTGCATTAGCCCACACTATTGCTGCAGTGTTATTACAAAAAAATGCTGAGGGTTTTGAGCAACCCATTGCCTTTTTTAGCAAAACCTTGTAGGCAGCAGAATTGAATTATGATATTATTGAAAAACAAGCTTATGCTTTAGTCAAGGCTATCAAGACATTTAGGTGTTTTTTGGTAGGGGCTACTGTGGTTGCTTATGTACCAAGTGCTGCTATCAAGGATATCCTGGTCCAACAGGAGGTCTCAGGAAGGAGATGTAGGTAGATAAATAGGATTCAAGAGTTCAACATTGATATCCACATAACAAAGTTGGTAAGAGGATTGGGCCTGGCAAAGTTGATGGCCCAGAGTAATCTAAATGCAAACCAAATAAATATGTTGGAAGAGGATCAGAGGCCTTATATATGCAATATGGACTATTGTAAATGGTACAAAGATGTTGTCCAATATTTGCAAAAGATGATCCTACCCCCTGAGATGGATAATAATAAGAAAAGAACTATCAGACTCCAATCAACAAAATATGCAATTATAAAAGGTGAGCTCTGGTGGAGGAGCAATGAAGGTGTTTTACTCAGATGTATAGATCAGGAAAAGGCCGAACTTCTGATAAAAGATATGCACAGTGGAGTTTGTGGGGGGCATTATATGGCTAAAACTATAGCTCGCAAGATCATTAGAGCAGGTTTTTGGTGGCCTACACTTTTTAAAGATGCCCATCAGTTTGTTAAGAAATGTGATCCCTACCAAAGGTTTTCAGGAAAGTTGAAATTCAGTGGGAATGTTCCACTCAGGCCTGTTTCTGTTCAAGCCCCTTTTCAGAAGTGGGGTATGGATTTCATTGGGGAGATCCCTAATAGGTCTAGTGGTGGGCATTCTTATATCTTGGTGGTAACTGATTATTTTACTAAATGGGTTGAAGCAATCCCTACAAGAAGGGGAACTAGCAAAGTAGTGATAGACTTTATGATGCAAAATATTTTGACAAGATTTGGTTGCCCAGAAACTGTGGTGGTTGATAATGCATTGTGTTTTAGATCAAAGGAGTTTGTTGATTTTTGTAGACATAATGGTATTAGAATTTCATAGTCATCTGCTTACCACCCACAAGGAAATGGCCAGGTAGAATCCAGTAATAAAAGCTTGATCAAGATTCTGAAGAGAGTTCTAGATTAAAAAAAGAAAGCCTGGGATTCAAAATTATTACAAGCTTTATGGGCTGATAGGGTTACAGTGAAAAAAGCAATAGGATGTGCCCCTTTTGATTTAGTATATGGGATTAATGCTAGACTACCTCAAAACAATTTGCTACAGATGTACCAGTTCATTCAAGCTTATGATGATGATGTAGAAGAAGACATGGCAGTTAGGATGAACGATTTGATTCAACTTAATGAATTAAGGGTTGGTGCACATGACAAAAATGAAAGGGTGCAGGCCCAATGCAAAGTCTTGTATGATAAAAGGACTACCCAAAAATCTTTCACAAAGGGAGATATGGTTTTAATGTGGAATGCAAAGCTTGAAGACAAAGGCAGGCATGGAAAGTTTGACCCTGTTTGGTTAGGGCCTTTTATTATTGAAGAAAAATGGGGAGCGAATTCTTATTTTCTGACAAATATGGTGGGTGAACTCCTGGAATTGCCTGTTCATGGGTAGTTGTTAAAGTTTTATTTTTCCTAAAGTTCGGTGATCCCTGTACAGGTCTAGTTGTAAATTTTTGTATATAGTTCCCTGCTTTTGGCTAAAGTTTTGTTCTAGTCTGCTATACCAGGAGATTTTGGTTTCTCAATGTATCTGCAAGAGATACATGTCCCCAAGCAAGAACCACTATTATCACTTTTTAAATATTTCTTGACTCCACGTTTATAGCTTTGAAATATCCAGGTTTTTGCCTTGGGTTTCCTCCCTCACTTCCAAAACCCTTGGTTGGTTTGTCCCCTTTTTATTTTCCCATGTTACCTTTTTGATTCACTAAGAGTGCTAATCCGCATGTGCCTTTAACATTTTTTAAGTCATGCGTTTACGGTTAGAAGGTTGTTGGCCCCCATTCCCCTCTTCTCCTTTTTATTTCTCTAAGCCTAGTTTTGGGTATATTTTCCTAAGCTTTTCACTTTCCAAAATGAGTGGCTGTCGTTACACCGCAAGACCTCGATTGTTAGTTTTCTCTGAATTGTGATATAGCGACGGGTTGCCACCTGTCTCAATGGCGGGCCTGACTGGAGGAAGAGTTTACAGACTTTAAAGGGCGAACAAGATCTACTGTGGTCGTTATAATTTTGATCCAAGATGCTTGCATGTTAAGCTTGCGGTATAGCGACAGCCATCAGATTTGCTTTGTTTGAAAAAGGTTCGGTGGATCCTAACAGTGCCAGGTCATTACAATCTTTTTGCTTCTTATTGGTTCTCAGAAAAACTAGGTGGCGACTGACGCATATTTAAAGACGGTAAAGGATAGTCAGAAGGGACCCACCCATATGAAAACATGGCACAATGTGATTTGACTGACAAAAGGTGATGTGTTTGATTGTGGGGTCATGTTTTCCAAAGGGTTAATCTTCAGTTTGATCGGATGATTCTCATTATACCGTTGATCAAAGATGTGAGGATTTTAAGTTTGCGGTATAGCGACGACCATCTGATCTTCTTAAAGACTTAAGTGCTCAGTGGGCCCCATATTGCACCAGTTCACTTTGACATGTTTACTTCTTATTGGTTGGATAACAGCTATGATTTGACTATTTTCAAAGTGCTCCAAGTTAGAAAGGAAAAGGGACTGGGTCCACTTGTCAGTCTTTTACAGCATGGCATGTTTTGATTTGATATGTGCCCGCTGATGTGTTGCAGTGGGACCTTAGTTTCTCAGATGATTAAAATGCTGCAAGATCTCATGGTTGTCATTAAACCATTGGGATGAGATGCTCAGGTTTTAAGTTTGCGGTTTGGTGACAACTGTTGATTTGGCTAAAGAGATGGAAGCTATTCTGTGGGTCCTCTGTGTTAAATATATTGATGAGACGGTCATTTTTTATTGGCCATGGGTGATGTTGATGTGTAAAGATCATTGCTCAGACTAGGATGAACTTAAGGAATTTAATTCTGCACATGCTAATTTTGAAATGTTCTCATTGGTCGAGAACTAGCTTGCTAAAGGTACTATAGGATTTTGCTGATAAGATTGTCTACCGCCTGATGCACCGAAAATGAAATATATCAACCGCTTGAATTTGAATTTTTCTCTTGAATGACATTTTCATGTCCAATGAGTGATAGGGCCACCAACCTCAGTAATGGTGGAATAAATTTGTTACGTGCAGGAGAATTGTGAGCCGTTAGCAGATGTTATATACCAGAATTTGATTATTGTTTTTCTTCACTGCTCTCGTATGTTCTCCGGTGATATATTTTTTCATGCAGTGCTTTCAAGCAGAAGATTTTTTAGGTGCCTGGTAGGTTTTCTCCTATGTTTAAGTCATTTGAAATTTGTAAAGCTTTGTGGGGTCTTCTTTCCTATTGTCAGTCGATATTGTTTAAAGTTTTCTTGGGAATTCATATCTTAGTAAGAAGCCCTATTTTCAAAATGCCACCCAAGAGAAATTTGTCTGGTCAAACAGAATATAGTAAGAAAGGAATTTTTGAGGATTTGATGTAGTTGCTCCCATTTTCTAGATAATGGGGCACGAAGAGTAAAAGAGCTCACTCTGAGACATCCTAGAGATTCACTTGAAGAGGGTCTCTATGACAGAGGGAATTGGATGAGAGATGCTAAAGTGGGCGATAAGCACAACAGTCTTATTCTTTTTAAATCGACATATTCACAAAGGAACGCTTGTGCGGCCCTCAGTAATGTATGGCAGTTTGACATTAGGAGGTTGGTATGCCCTGGGGTTTTCATGGATGATGAATTGTTAATACAGATTGCTAAATGCTATGATCCTGTGACAAGATGTGTCAGGGATATATGCGGAAGAGACCTAATAAGCATTACCAAGGATGAGATTAGACAGGTTTTCTCATTAAATGAACCATCTGTGGGGTTGGAGAAAATAGATTTCATAGAGTTCACTGAGATTTATGAGGCACAGAAGGATTATCTAAGGGCAGGGCCTCTAAGGCAATATTTTGATTAGATAGGATCAATGTGTGCTGTCAGTTCAAGTACACCGGAGCCCATCAGGTTAGATTTATTCAGTAAAAAGGTACAAGAAGTTTATAAGTCTTTGTCTTTGATCCTAGGGCATGATGAGAAGACTCATATGCCAGTACCTTTTATGTTGATGATGGTGTAGTCACTCCACCCCCAGCTAGCCCTCATTTTTGACTTTGCTTCTCATTTGGCTGAAATAATTCATGAAGGATTAATAGGGATTAAGAATATGAAGGTCTCTAGACCATTCGAATGGTACTCGATGCTTATGCACATGTTTTTGTATAAGGGTGAGGAGTTTTTTAGTAAAACAAAGAATATTGAGAAGGAAAGATATGGAGAGACTCTCCCAGTGCAATTGTGGACCACAACCTTGTCCTGGGACAGAACTGATGCTATTTATATTGCCTTTGATAGGGATTTTACATCAAGGTTTAGGTCTCTTTTATTTTTTGATAATCCCAGAATCCCAGGAGAGTTATTAAGATTGATTAGGCCGATGGATTACTGTAAGGACATTACCATTGTCCATAATTTTGGAGACATTATTTTATATCCAGTCTCCACAGTATTTAGAGTGTATGGCAGTAAAGTGGCACCTTATATTTTGCCATATCAGGTCCCTTTGAAGCTGGGATATGCTGAGATCTTAAGACAGATTGGAAATTTACAAGAGACCACACTCACTGGCAAAGGTAGAGGAACTTTCTTTCCTGATGTAACTCTGGCACATCAGTATGTAATTACAAAAGGAGGATGGGTGCACTTGCATAAGGTTTTGCAACCCTACAGAATGTCAAAGGCAGTGGTGAGGTGTGCAGATACAGAGGGTTTCCTTTCGGGCATGTTCAAAGGTAAGGTGAGGTGTGCTCTTATTGAATATCAATTTAATTTTCTAGAAGACATAATAAGAAATGAATTTGACCTTCAAGCTCAGGAGATTAAGAAATAAAAATGGGTGATTTATAGCAAGTCTATAGGTTTTATTCAGAATTTTGATAAAACTTATGACCCATTGATTAGTTTTGAACCTTGGACTAGAAAAGTTAATATCCTTATAGAGAATTTTGAGGGACTCATGAGTGTTGTAAATGAGAAAAGGGTATCTGTGACTAAGACAGATCCAGAAAAGGCTAGGCAGATCTTAAACCAGCCTAAATATATGAAGTTAATCCCTAAGGGGGTGTACACAGTACATAAGAAGAGTGGATATACTGTCCTTCTGACCTCACAACAAGGAACTGAAGATGCTCCTTCCACTTCAAGAGGGAAAAGACCACTTGGTGATCCAACAGTGCAGGAACCTTCCCCAAAAAGGTAAAGGCAAGAAGAAGAAAGACCAGCAAAGGAGATTTACTCTCCTTCTCAATCCCCTATTCAGTTGGATGAGCATGGAGTGGCAGAACAGCTGGTGCAGTTAAGGGATGAAGGAAATCTTTTTGTTTTTAATGAAGATTTGCAGGAGGGAATGCTGGAGGCACCTAAAGAGGTGGCCATGGATCTCACAGTAGAAGAATTTGAGGGTAAAGAATTAGACCCTATTCTAAAATAGGCAAGTGACTCTTTCCTTGCCGATGATGATTTTATTAAAACCAGGGCCTTCTCACAGTTCTTGTGGAGAATGAAAATCAATCAATTTAAGGAGATTTGTGAGAAGAAGGAAGAATCCCCTGATAAAGATGTGAAAGAGATAGAAGAGGAGACCAATGCACAAATGGCTAGACAATTTGAGAAGATCACTCCAGAAGAAGGGAGAGCCATGATTCATACAGCAGGGATTCTGATCCTACCAGAATGGGACATTGCTGATGCCATTATTTTTGACCAAGTAAAGAAGAGCAAGGTAAAGACCCTAGCTACACTAGAACAGGCTAAGCAGGTAGCTAGGGGAATTACTTTTTCTGAAGATCATGCTACTCTGGTCATGTGGTTTTTAGATAAAGATAAAAATAAAGGGAAGAAGAGTGATTTCTCCATAGGATATATATGGAGCCTAATGGTTGAGAGAGTGGGAGAAACATCTGGTGTGGAGGCATCTAATTTAATTCTTGAAACTACCAAGTTCAATGTTAGTGTGGCGAAGAAGGATGCCAGAGAAAAGGAAGAGCTTAGGCTCAAATTTGAAATGGTCCTTAAATCTTATAATGAGCTTAAAGTTGAGCTAATTCAAAGGGACAAATTGATTGTCCAGTTATCAGGGCCACAGGATCAAAGATCTCCTCAATTAGCAATTTTTGATAAGCCTGCGGTGGCTTCATCTTCAAGCCCAATAATTGAATTTCCACCCTCACCACTCCCAGAAATAGATATGGATGCAAGGGTTGCTTGGGAGAAGCTGAAGCTGACAAAGGAAACAAATAAATTGAGGGAAATTAGGGTACAATTTGAAAAGGAAAGGGGTGAGAACGCAAAGGCTACAGCTTTGGTAAATCAAAAATATGAAGAAAAAATAGTAGGGGCGATTATGGAATTTGCAGTAGATTTAAAGCCTTCTATTATACATGGCCATATGGATAGGTTAATTTCTTTTCTTCCAGTTTTGAAAAGATGGATTGAAAGGTCTCCCAATGTAAAACTATTTCGTATGTTATCCAAGGGATAGGAAGACACAGATCCTTTAATAAAGCCATTGCTTCAAATTATGAAGAAGTTGGTGCATTTCAACATTTTTGTGGATAATTTTATCAGGAGAACAAGTTTGTTGAAAGCTGAATTAATGCTTTCAAGTTATGAACTGGTGCCTCCTATTTTCATAGACAAAGGAGAATTTAATTAAGCTTATCAGTGGAGGGAGGAGTTAGGTGGACTCCTCATAGAATGAATCACTAATGTTTTAAGTGATAAGTCTTCTTTCAATGGCACAATTAAAATGTTGAAAAATGCCAGATTGATGTTTGACACCATTCAACAAAAAATCACACAGATCATAAGTGAATGGGAATAGTTGTCTACCAGGAAGGATGAATTTGTTAAGTTTGAGTTCCCAAGTGAAGAGGTGTATAATAAATGGAGATCTCAGTACATGCCAGCTGTGGAGAGTGAAGATACACCACCAGCTTCATAAAGTAGATCAGAGTAGTTAATTTTGAGTCATAAGGGTGGTTGAGATATGAGGAAATATTCATTACAGAATGGACGACCAATATTATAGATCAGATTTTTTAACAGCTGGCCAAGGACTGCATTAAAAGACATGAAGAAGGTCGGCTCAACTACAATTTCCTCACCATTGTGACTGAGTGTATTTATTGTAAATTTTGTAGTTATTGTAAAGTTTTAGGGTTGATATTTTATAAACCCTAGAATGACCGGAAGCTTATTGCATCTCCTTGTATATAAAAGGATTTCCCATGGTCATTCTAGGCATTGAGTGAGTTAGGTGTAAGAAGAAAAAGGAAATTCTGAAGCCCTACTCCCTAGTTGAGGATTGAAATTTGTATTGTTTTGTCAGGATAATAGAGAAGAGATACAAGTTGGCACCATTGTCCAGTAAGTTTGTTATTCAAAATATGATGTATGTAAATGATCATGGTTATACTTAATACAAATATCAAATCTTTACCTCTCCATTGTGTTTGTTCTATGAATCTTTAAGCCTATTTTAGGGTTTATGTGTATGTATCTCACTTTGAGTTCTGACCTAGGGTTGGATTAAATATTACTCAAAGTAAAATATATGTTCATTGAATTCGCATAAGGATTATCTGTAAGTAGGGAAGAGTTGTGGTATTTGTATTTATGTTTCAAAAACCAGTTGTTCTCAAAGTTGTTTTGGGATCCTTTCTATTTTCTGACTTTGTTGCCCAATGGATAAGACACTGGCCTGTATTCTCCTATCTTTGTTCTGAGAAGGTCATTCAAATTTCAAAATCCCAAAATCTTAAAATCATTACCAGTACAAAATCCCAAAATCTTAAAATCATTACCAGTAATTTTAGTTTTATTTACATTTATGTGTTGTCCTACCTAGTGATGGAGGATCAATGAACAATAGGTTGTTGTTTAGTATTCTCTCACTATTTTTATCTGTTAAAAGATCCAATAAAGAAAGAAGGGGCAGAGTTGAAGTTATCAGTTAGAATTACAACTATTGGATCAGGTGTACCTGCCTTGGTTTCACAGAGCCAGAAGCAGAAGAGGGACTATCCATCCCTATAGTTGGTCTAGTTGCCTATAGATTGCCCACATTTGGAACTAACCAATCCTTAATATCCATCATAGGCATATTGGCAGCCCTAGTTGGCATAAGCATTTTCAAACACCAACACATGTAAAATTTAATTACCATAGGGTTCAAAATTCACATTCTCTATATCACTAAGGATACATGATCAACATTAAAGGTTATAACATTTATATTTGTTTCCTTCAAAACAATTTACTATGTTACATTTACTTTGAAATTATGGACTAAAACAACATGGTTATTCAAAACTTTCCATGGTATGTTTATAATGACAATTGTTGGCATTAAGCAGAATTGCCACTAGTGACAACACTTATTTGCATTCTCAGTGCAAACCGAGTAGAACAGTGCAAACCAAGCAGAACAGAGCAAACCGAGTAGAACAGTGCAAACTGAGCAAAATAGTCCAAACCAAGCAGAACAGTGCAAACCGAGCAGAACAGTGTAAACCGAGCAAGACAGTGCAAATCAATCAAGACAGTGCAAACTAAGCAGGACAGTGTAAACTGAGTAACATTATGTCTACCGAGTCACCAGTATTTACCAAGTTCAAAACCTACTGAGTGGTTAGTATGAACCGTGCCTTCACTTCTATCGAGTGCATGATGATGCCGAGTAATGCAGTGGATGTCGAGTATCAGAAAGTCACCGAGTTAGTTTGCAGGAACCGTCTAACCATACTTGGGCCGACTTAGTGGCACTTATGTTTATTTGTCAAGCTGACTTTGTAATTATAATTAATTGTTTAGACTTGTATATAAACAATGTTGTAAAGATGTCAAAAAAATAAAATTATGAGTATGTATGTGAATAAAAAGAAAAGGCAGAGATAAGTGAATTACAAAGGGCTTCAGCAGTATAGGGAAAAGCAAAGACAAATTCATCACAGAAGGTGATCAGTACATTCAGCGAATCTCAATCAACAATCCAGTTGCAAAGCAAGAGATCTACTGTTTCATTCTAACAGGTGAATCAGTACTAAAATCCTTTAACCAGGTAGACTTAACAGTCTGTTGTAAAATCTCTTTACTGAGTGCATACTTCATTGTATGTTTGTAAATCCTTTAACAAGGTGGATTTAGCAATCCTTATTGCTCCTAACAGGGTAGATCATCAGAAGTGATCAAATTGTAAGCCTTAACCGGCCAACTTTATTCTGCAGTACTAAAGCTTTATGGGTTTCATCCCCACCCCAGTTTTACTTTCTTTTTGGAAGGTTTCTAGGTAACCAAATCTATGTGTCATTGTTGTGAATGCTTCTAAGTTTCATGCTTTCTATATACATAAAAAAAAGGTAAACTATATGCTAATACATCTGTAATTGTAAGAAAATTTGAAGTTACTGATTCACCCCTCCCCTCTCAGTAACTCGGTTAATCCCTGAATATTTCCAACAATTGGTATCAGAGCATTGTTGGTTCTCAAGATAAAGCTTAACTAGCTTGAGCAAAGATCCAGGACAATGGAGGTATTCAAACTGAACAAGGTGATTGAAAATAAAAAACTAGATCTGGAAATGGCCATAGCTAAACTCAAGGAAGCAAAAGAACATCTTTCCCAATCCCTAAGAAGAAGGAAGGAACTTGAAAATTAGATGAATGATCAGAATTACATTGAAGAAAAGGTTGAAGATCTTTTTCCCTCCAATAGCTCAGATGAAGCAAACAATGTTGTCAAAGAACTCCTAGAAAAGAATGGGTCTCTGCAGGAAGAAGTGAGAAAATTAAAAAGTGAACAAGAGCTACACTCAACAAGATTTTGTGAGATCTTAGAACAAAGAAACAAGTTGAAAGATGAATTAGATGGAAGGAACAATAAAGTTCAAAATAAAACCCTTCAGCTAGAAAACCTAATTGATCAGATCTCCCATACAAATGAGGAAATTCTGAATCTAAGATCAGAAATAGAAAACACAAGAGAAGAACTAAGATCTAAAAAGGAAATCAATCTAAGATTGGTGGATGACCTAAACGCTGAAAAACAAATCAATGAAGGAATGCTGAAAAGCCAAGAAGACTTGAATCAGCTGTATGAGCGAAATCTGCATAGGCAGAAAGGAAAAGCAGGACTTGGATACAAAGGAGAAGGTGAATTTTCTAAGCAAGGTACTCAAAGAAATAAAAAACCTACTTGTAATCATTGTGGTAAAATAGGACATACTTCAAATAAATGTTGGAACAATGAAAAAGTAGAATTCAATGGAAAATGCTACAACTACAATCAACATGGTCACAAAGCAAATGAATGCAGGGAAAAACCAAGATTCAGAGGTAATTGTCACAAGTGCAACAAACAAGGTCACAAAGCATCCAAGTGCAGATCCAAGACATTCAATCCAGTAGAACAAATTATGAAAGCAATGTTTGGATGGGACTACAATACCTGGTGTAGATGTCATTATTGTGGAGAATATGGACACATTGGCCTGAACTGCATAAAACATCATCTAAGGAAAAGAGATACTACCGTAAGATGCTTCAAATGCACTAAACTCGATCACATAGCCAGAAACTACATGAATGCTAGTGAAGTTGAAGATGGAAAGAAGAATGAAGCAACTAAGGTCAGGAAACAGGTGAGACAAAAGTGGATTCCTAAATCTACCGAGAAAACCAGTCCAAGTAATGGAATGGGTGGCTCTACCGACTCAAACTAAATTTCCAAGAAAGCACTGGAACTGTATTCTCCTAGACAAACTCCAAGCAGTTCCAGAACCAAATTAAAAGAAAGATCTAAATCAGCATACAAGATGCAGTAAGATCATAGGGAGGTCGGTATTAGTCTTTACCAAACAAGGTCGGTATTAGTCTTTACCGAGCGAGGTCGGAGCAATATGAATTCTCGAGTTCACTGAGTTGCAAAGTCTTCACCGAGAAATTAATTCTTAGTGGGTGACAGTCTGTCAAAATTCATACCCTAATTTGTACTGAGCATTAATGACAGAGTTGTAAACAAAAGGCAAGAAATCAAACTCATTTCTCACCGTGAAGTTTAGCACTTTGAGAGTAAAAAACTTCAAGAGCAATCCAGCGACTCAAATACCTTTTACGAAAAGAATTTTCTATGAGCTACCATGGCATCATCCAGCACTTCAGCAAAGAAAGGATCAGATATGTTAGTCCAAGGGGAATGGAAAGCACCAGATTTCAAGATCATGCCCGCAATTGCAGCAGCCCTAGACCCGAACGGAGCTCAATCTCAGATTCCTCCTAAGGTACTACTTATTAATGATATTCGCAATCATTTCAACTGTGCAATTCATGAAATGGGGAACCTAGAACTAGATATTGTGCGTGAAGAGCTGTGTGTGGATGGTACTCTTAAACCCGAGCACAAGCATCTGGAAGATAAGGGATTAGTTCACATTGCACATTTGCCTCGAAACTTTTGAGATAAATGGGTTAGATACATTCTTAGCCGTATACATGATGGCAAGATTTGGCTTGAGCAACCCATAGAGATCACCAAGAAGATGATTCATCAAATCACCAGTCTTCCCATGTTGAACAAAGCAAAAACTACCAAAACCCTAGGTCGGTCGGAACTAGAAAAGAAAACCCTAGCTGAGTGGGATGGTAGAGGCATGAAAGTTAGCAGCATTACCGATGCTGAACTAAAGTTTGGTACACACATTATTGCCCATAAGATATACAGTTCAAGTCGACAGAATAGTGTCTCCTGTGAAGCTATTGACCTAGCATACAAAGTGGTCAAGAACAACTTATCATTTGACCTTGTAGATTTATTGTTAAAATAGTTTAACAAGAACATGGAAAGCATTCAAACTTCCAAAAACAATCCATGTAAGTTTGGATCACTACTAGTCTATTTATTCTTCTATGTTCAAAAATTCTTCCCTTCCAAAGGAAAAGTTGTATGGAGAAAAGATGTGCCAACACTTTATGAGATAAATGAATACATCTCAGAAATGGGTGAAAATTTTGAAAGCATCATGGACAGTTATTTTGAGTCTTTCAAAGAGAAGATGAATGACAAATTCTGGATTCCACAGAAGTTGGTGGAGGATTACAAGGATGACATTTGTTTCATGGTAGACTGTGACAATGTATATATTCAAGCAGCTAAACCGAGGATTGTATATGTAAAACCTCTTCCTCATGAGGTAAATATTGATGAAACCAAGAATATAATTGAAGCCCTTCTTAATCAGCCTGTTAATCCCAAAGCTCCATATTTTGGAACATATGATGAAGCAAAGGTGAGAATTGAATTGAGCATAAAACTTCCATAGGCGGTAAACAAAGGAAAGAAGAGGATAGCCAAAATGCAAATGATAATCGAGGACAAAGAAGATAATGATGAAGAAGAAAAGGAAAAGGATGAGAAAATAGAGGAACCAAAACCTGCAAAGAAGAAAGGAAAGGTTTTTATCACTAAGGCACCTAAGCCTCCCATTGTTGTATTTACAAGGAGAAGTGCAAAATGTAAGGTAGATAAAGATAAGGCAGACAAAGACATAGTATTCAAAGGCCTCCTCTAAACTTTCAAGAGAGGGTCAAACTTTTTAGAGACGGATCAGGATCTGGAGTAAGTAACATAAAATCTTTTAAATTTGAAAACAGATCGGAAACAAAACAGAAGGAAATAGAAGATGCTGTTATTGAAAAGATGGGACAATGGAAATACTCTCCTAATGAAATAGCCCCACAGGTTCCAGCTGTCTTATTAAATCTAATAAAAATGAGGTGGAGCAATGCAAAGCAAACTGTGATAGACATATTTGATCAAACCCTGAGACAGTTAATGCCGAGCTTGAAAAATGATGAAGTAAAGAAGGCATTAAAGGAAAATGAAAATAAGATGACACTAAGGTTCAATACTTGTTTGATTCTGATCAACAATATTGAATCGGTTGTGAAGGCTGCAAATGCCACATGGAAGAACATATACCATCTTCACCAACTGAGTATTGAAACAGTAATAATAAAAGATATTGAAGATGACAGTGATGAACAAGAAGAAGCCACTGAGGTAGATGATACTATGAGGATAGCAGCAGAAGTCATTGCATCACTTCCTACCTCTCTAGTAAAAGTTTCTACATCTAGCCCGGAGACACCTTCAAGCATGGTTGTGACAACTTCAACTTTTGTCCAATCACCTATAGCAACAACAGAAGCAACCACCATTTCTTCTACCGAGTTGCAGTCTCCCATTTCATCAAGCTTTCCAGCTGTAAGTATTCCAATTTTTTATTCTACAAGTGTAAATATTTTAAGTTCTCCAGTAGACAGTGTGCCAGTCTCTATAGCCAGTCCAACTATGTCTATTGTCACTACTACTAAGGCATTATGTAATGCCCCGCCAGGCAACCCAAGAGGACAAGACATAAAACCTCTATAAAATGAAAGTAGTGAAAGTAGATAACCAAAAATTCTTAAAGACATATGCTTACAAACTCTCCTTCACATCTCCAAGTTTTCTCTCCAAAATCTCCATGAAAAGTAAGGTCATCCTCTCCTCAATGCTTCAGCCCCAAAATCCCCTCTCTTCAAATGAGAAAGTAGTGCATATAAATAGATTTCCAAAGGTTGAAAGGAAAAGTAGCCAATTCCCAACTAACTCTTAACTAAAGGGTATTATAAAATAACTTAATATCATACAACTATATTACTCAAATATACAATAAAAGATTATTTGTATTCATTCATACACACATGTAATATTATCCTAACATATATGCATATGCCATCATTAATTACATCAATATCTATATATATAACCTATCCTCATTATTAATAATTAACAATTGAGAATAATATACCTCGCATTATTTAATATTTAATTATTAATAATATTATACTTTACATTAATCCCGAAATATACACCATCAACAATATCTACAATAATTAACATATAATCACATATAAATTATATATATATAAATACATATATGTGTGCACCCATATATATATTTCCATATATATATATATATATATATATATATATATATATACATGCCAAATACCAAACACTATAATCTATAAGATTATGAAGTAATAGATCACAATATTATTACCTATTTATAATTACTATAGGATATAACACTGAGGTAGAATAAAATCACATGCCTCAAAATAAATCTAATCATCGAAAGAGGCCATAAAAATAACTATGAAACATATTGAGAAAACTATAAGATCAAACAAGGTCAACCAAAGTCAACAAGGAAAGTCAAGCCAAACTCCTGAAACACAACATAGAAAGATTAACTAAGAATCATACCAAGAAGGAGAAATAAATAAAATGAGCAAATAAATCATACAACCAAATGAATTCAAGTGGCCACAAGGCACTAACTACAACCATGCCCAACCGGGTGCGTTGGATCTGAGTTTTTGACCCAAAGGTTGACTGATAAAGAAGGAACCCTAATATTCCCAAATTGGAATAATGACAAAGGAAGACTCATGTAGGGGCCTTAGTACTATCTCCATAACAACAACCATCGAGGATTTGAGGGCATGCTCAGACCTATGAAGCCAAGTGAAGTCGATGCCCAGTACCTGCAAGCTAGCATCACAAAGAAGAAATACATATGCATGGATATACGTATAAAAGAAAACATTATAGACAGATGACCAGGATCGATACATCATGTGGACCTCAGCTATGTGAGTAACTACGACTTCATCCTGAATCATGAAAACACATCATGTATATATATACACTCAAAGCATGTAGCATCATCATAACGAAGGTTAGAATCTCAAGCATTGTGTTAGTCTCTTATCAATACTAATAATAAATCAACATAATCAAATCATCAAGTGAGATACAAGATTCATCCAAAGTAACCTTAATAGAAGGAAATATAAATAACCACTTATATATATCTATCAAGTACATATCATATAACATCCTAACTATGTTCATAAAGGTCTTGTAAGTACTCAATACATACAGGAGATAAATACATACAAAAGTGATACCTTTAGATAGTATGTCTGATATTAGAATCATTGAGTACTAGCTTATGAAATTATTATAAACAACTATAGGAATAGATCAAACAAGTATCATGTACAACTTAAGCTATAAGAAAACATCGAAGGATCTTAATTCTTTCAAAAACACAACTTATATTAGGGTTAGAGGGGTATTACACATTAAGTACAGATAAGCCTAAGGCTCTACCGAGTATAAAATTTTTGGGTAAGAATATAGTAGAGGATATAGACCTAGATGAAGAAATAGAGATTCCAACATTAGATTTTGCAAATCTATCAGTGGACCAAATGCAAAATATAGGTGAGATCCTCCAAAGGAAAGCAAAGCAAAAGAAGCTTAAAGAGGAGAGAGACAAGGAATATCAAATCATTAAGGATGCTAAAGACATTTTGTCTGATGCATTAGGTATTAAAGTAGACTCCTCTCAACATGTTTTGCTACAATTAGCTGAAGCAGTAAATAAATACAATGAGGACTAATCTGGGATAGAAAAGTTAGTTGAAAGAGCCGAGAAGAGATTCAACAATAAAGTGCTTGAGCACATTGCTCAGCACATAGCTATTAATCAAGTGGAATTGTCTTCATACTTGTCAAATATTGAATCCACCTATTCGAATGTCACCTCTCTTTTGGCCAGACTGTGCAATATTGCCGAGTTCACAAAGGATGTTAAGGATAAAATGAATAAAATGGATGAGGATATGAAGATTAGCATACAGAAGCTACAACTTGAACCAAGTTCAAGCTCTGTTCATCACATGAAAGTCTCATACCTATCAAATATGCAGTCAGATCTACTAAAAGAAGACACAAGGATCCGGTCCACACTACTAGACATCCAGAACATGATCCTTCCCATCATGAATACAATGTATAAGCACATTAAACATTCCAAAACATTGATTCATGACAATCAGTTCTCTATAGCAGATCACATGATTGAACTCTCTGCAGAAGTCCAAATTGCAATCCATACATGCAAGATTCTGCAAGAAAATTGGGATAGAACCCTGGCAGTAATCATGAAGGTACATTCTGACTTTCTATCAAATTTTGGATTCTCTCTGTAAATCACTTGTATATACACCTTTGGCATTATCGTCAAAAAGGGGGAGATATGTATAGAAGGAGAAGGAGATATGTATAGAAGGAGATTTGTATAGAAGAAAAAGTTAGCACATTGAAAGGGGGAGATAATGTATAAAGCCCCATGAAAAAAAAAATCAATAAGTGTATATAAGTTTTGAGCAATAAGTGTTTTTTTCACTAATGCCAAAGGGGGAGATTGTTGGCATTAAGAAGAATTGCCACTAGTGACAACACTTATTTGCATTCTCAGTGCAAACTGAGCAGAATAGAGAAAACCAAGAAGAACAGTGCAAACTGAGCAGAACAGTGCAAATCAAGCAGAATAGTGCAAACTAAGCAGAACAGTGTAAACCGAGCAAGATAGTGCAAACCGATCAAGACAGTGCAAACCGAGCAGGACAGTGTAAACCGAGTAACATTATGTCTACCGAGTCACTAGTATTTACCGAGTTCAAAACCTACCAAGTGGTTAGTATGAACCGTGCCTTCACTTCTACCGAGTGCATGATGATGCCGAGTAATGCAGTGGACGTCGAGTATCAGAAAGTCACCGAGTTAGTTTGCAGGAACTGTGTAACCTTACTTGGGCTGACTTAGTGGCACTTATGTTTATTTGTCAAGCTGACTTTGTAATTGTAATTAATTCTTTAGACTTGTATATAAACAATGTTGTAAAGATGTCAAAAAAAAATAAATTATGAGTATGTATGTGAATAAAAAGAAAAGGCAGAGATAAGCGAATTACAAAGGGCTTCAGCAGTATAGGGAGCAGCAAAGACAAATTCATCACAGAAGGTGATCAGTACATTCAGCGAATCTCAATCATCAATCCAATTGCAAAGCAAGAGATCTACTGTTTCATTCTAATAGGTGAATTAGTACTAAAATCCTTTAACCAGGTAGACTTAACAGTCTATTGTAAAATCTCTTTACTGAGTGCATACTTCATTGTATGTTTGTAAATCTTTTAACAAGGTGGATTTAGCAATCCTTATTGCTCCTAATAGGGCAGATCATCAGAAGTGATCAAATTGTAAGCCTTAACTGGCCAACTTTATTCTGCAGTACTAAAGCTTTGTGGGTTTCATCCCCACCCCAGTTTTACTTTCTTTTTGGAAGGTTTCTAGGTAACCAAATCTATGTGTCATTGTTGTGAATGCTTCTAAGTTTCATGCTTTCTATATACATAAGAAAAAAGGTAAACTATATGCTAATACATCTGTAATTGTAAGAAAATTTAAAGTTACTGATTCACCCCTCCCCTCTCAGTAACTTGGTTAATCCCTGAATATTTCCAACAGACAATAACATAGGGTACGCCCACATTTTATAGAGATATATTATAAGATATCTTTTGTAATTTTCTAATATAATAGTTACAGTGTTTGAATTACAAAACAATATTCATACTCCTAGAGGAAATATAATCACACCATTAATTCAAGATTTGTCCTCACTATTTATATTTGTTCTTATACTTTTCTAAAGTTTGCAAGTTAGGAGCTTCCCATATTAGCATACCTAGATAATTTCAAATAGTAAAGTAAAGAGTTAATTTAATTTGTTTTATCATACATCCATTGAAAGAAGGAGAAACACACGATTCCTACTACTACTCCCAATTCAACTAATTATTTTATTAGCACATCTAAACCTTTTATCAAATTTCTTTACTTTCTATCCTTAATAAGTGTTCACTCAAAAGTAACCATTCATATGATTAACCTCATACAACTAAAAGTTTAAGTGATATAGTATGATAATAATATACTTCTCTAACATCAAACATTTTTATAGTCAATCAATCAATTAGACTAAAGTGTGGATCATAATGTATACATAAAGTATCATTCTTAGATTCATTTCACTAATACTCATCTAGAATCTTGACTGCTCATGAAGCATCTAGAAGGATGTAAATGAGACTCTTATTTATGACAATTTTTAGGACAAAATCTCTCTTTTATGAACCCTTTATGCACATATTGTTTTCCTAGATAGATAATTAACATGGCATGTTGAATGCTTACAAAACATAAATCAAATACATCTTATTTTAGAATGAATAAGAATTATAATCATATTTATGATAAAACCTTTGAGACATAAATCCTCTTACCCATGATCTCTTAGTTATGTTAGTCCATTTTCCTGTCATAGCAAAAATCCTTTGAAAATGGCCTCTTCCATGCAAATTTTGAAGTTGTCCCGCCTTGCTGCAAGCTTGTTTTAGTGTGCAAGGAAAATCTATAACGTTTCATGGTGTGCACTCTTAGCCCTGTGTTCTTCATGTTGTCACCTTGCTCCAGTTCAGATCACATCTCCTAATTTGCAAAATCCAGCGAGATATCCAAGTTTTAAGGTTTGCGGGAAATCATTTCAGAATCTACCTCAGTGTTGAAAACCCACAATGTTTTTGAAAACCCATGATGTTTTTGGTCTCTCAGCTACCTTTTGGTTTGCATGAAAACCTTAGATATTTTTGGATCTTTCACCGAAAACCCTGTGTGTTTTCAACCTCACACTTCTACCCTGTTTGTTGGCATTCTCTAACTGTGCAAGTCTGACTAGATGGTGGGCCTGGGTCTTCAAGGGCTTTAAAATGATTGGTTGTCACATGATCGCATGTTAGAAATTTTTGACATGCGACCATGTGACCGGTTACTTCTTATGTTGGGGCCCATTAGCAGGTGGTGATTTGGCATCTTTTGGTTGGTCTGAGGTGGCAGGATGGCAGATGGGCCTGATTCGTTTGGAAAGATTCTTGATCCTATGGTTGTCGTGTGATTGCATGAAATCTTTCGAGCCCATGTGATCATGCGACCACTGTTCGATCTTGAGCTTGTAGTGAGTGGGTCCTATGTTAGTGGCGACTTCCTTTTCTGGGCCCCTTTGATCTTTTATAATGCATGTACGCATTTCCTTCCTAAAAAGTCTATGATTGGTCCATGAGCTCCTACATTGGTAGTTGTTTGTGGGACTGTTTCCATTTGAGGCTCATGTGACGAATTTCTATTGGCCGACGACCGTTGAAGTGGATATGCATTGTGGGTCTGATACTTAAGGGTAGGTAGCGGTGAAGTGTTAATAGTTTGTCACATGTTCACATGAGCCAGTTTCATGCTATGTGATCATGCGACAAAACCTTTGTTTTAACCCTCAATGGTAGCAGTTATGCGGAGGTAGAAGATTGCAGTGTGTTGCATGTTTGCATAGCCCATCCCTTGGCTATGCGATCATGTGACAACTATAGAAGTATGTCATCATTGCGAAGGTGCAGAGTTGTGAAGGTAATGTAACCGAGGACTTCTCAGAGGGGTTTGTGATTGTAGTTGCGCGACTAAGTGGTTGCGGTTGCATGATCGCAAAGGTTAAGTGTGGTGCCTTGTGATCATGTGACCAGGCACAAATATAACTAGGGTTTTTGTTCCGATTAATTTTTAGAGCCCAAGAAGATGTGTGATCTAATGGCAGGGATAAAAAGTTGATCCTAGTTTGAATGTTGACCACTGATTCTCTGTTGGCGCCATGAGCTAACTGTTGTTTTTAGGATGTGAATATTTTAAAGGTTTTCTACAATAGGAAGGACTAGAATTCAATGCTTGGGTGGCTGGATTTGGTAGAATTAATCCCGAGCACTACTGCGGTGTGGTCCAAAGTGCTTGACAGTTGATTGCAGGGATTTATACTGTAAAGAGGTGGACTAATTTTGTTGCTCAAGGTGTTTTGTAGGTCTGATCAGTATGGTTTGCATGGTTGATTTATGTTTTTCCTCTCCTTCTCAAATATTCTTCTCATGTGTGAAGATCATCCTTCGTTTGATAGACATGTTCTTGGTTTTCCCTCCAGGGAATTTTAAATTTTGACATAATTTCTAGTTGGTTGGGTAGTTGAAACCCTACCTCAACTATCCATAGCTTGTTGCATCCCTATTTTGGGATCCCAAGATGACTAATGGTATATATTGCAAATTTTTTTCTATAAGAAGGGTTGGATGGTTTAGTTTTCTGCCTTATAAATATTTCTTCTTCTCTACATACAGGGTGTCCCTCTTTCCTTTCTAGTTTTTGAGAATAGAATACATGTTGTAACAGCTTGTCCTATGAATGAAATTTCTATATTTTTTCTGTTATCAGATTGTCTCCCTTTGGGTTTTAGACCTATTGATTATAGCATCAAGGGTGATATAGTCTTTCTACTTGCATTTCCAGTGAGTGTCTGCAGTAGAGTTGTTTTCGCAGAAGCAACTAGGTCTAGGACTGGTTTCCAAGTGTGTATGAGCTGAGATATCAAAGATATGTCATGCTTGTCTTCAGTGGATGCTGGTCAATGTATTATCTATTTATGGGTCTCTTCTAAGGGGAGGGTTAAAATCCTTTGGATAGGTGATAACACATTTGGGTACACAGGTGGTTTGGTAATGTATGATCTGATTTGGGATGAATGTATTGTCTTCTTATTTCATAGCTCTGTTGTAGTGAGGTGTTTGACTTTGCTTCCCATTGGATAAGGCAATGGTCTATGAGAGACTAAGGGTATTTCAAGGGACCATTCAACCCAACATTAAAATCATTGAATGGAATACCTTTCCCTTCCATGCTGTTAGTGTAGGTCTCTGGTTTTCATACTCACTCCATGCAAGTAGGGCTATTGCATGAGATAATGGTTTCATTTGAGGTATAAGATACCTACAAGGATTTGAAAACCATTCCATAGTTAGTTACCTACAGGCCTATAGTGTGACACAAGTTGTATGTGTGTGCAGATGAGGTACACCCGCCTGAGTGATGTGGAGCTCAAAGTGTAGAAGGATCTCTCTTTGATCCTTGTTAGATGGCCTTTTTCCTTGTCGGATCTGGAGTGTTGAGTGAACGTGACATTAGCCCTGTCTATCCTTATGTCAATCTGACCTATGGGGAAAAAGAACCCCAACAAGTTAGGCACATATAAATTATAGAAAACACTTTTCTTCCTAAGTAATTTTATTCTTTTGAATTTATCTTTAAGGAAAGGGTAGGGAGAGATAGATTATATTAATTTGTACCATTTCTTTTAATTTCAAAATAGAGAGAGAGAGAGAGAGAGAGAGAGAGAGAGAGAGAGAGAGAGAGAGAGAGAGAGAGAGAGAGAGAGAGAGAGTTTTTAAATTAACATATCCCTTACAAAGATGGCTAGCTAATTTGATAAAAACCTTATTCATTTAGGTAAGATCCTAATATCTCTTTCACACCATGATTTATATTACCACTCATTTCATACTTTATTAAAAGTAAGAGAGAATTATCTTCATATTTTAAACTGAGACATAATACCAAAATTTTGAATTCTTACCTAGGTATAGATTCAATGAAACACACTATTATTAATTCAATAATAAAAGAGAGTACTACCACAAAAATGTCCTTCTTTTACATTGGAGATGGCACAAAGCCATAAATTTAACTTATAGGGGAACATTGAGAAGTATAAATAGTTAGGAAAAAAAATCATGAATTAAACTTACCATTTAGTGAATGCACATCATTTCAAACTAATTAAACTTATATGAAAATAAAATAGGATATACTATAGGTAGCATAAGGAGATCAACTACCACCATTTAGATATACAAAAATTTATAACTTTTCTAGGACTATGAGTACTTTTGACAGCAAGGAAATGTCACACAAGTGTTAGGAATTCCTTAATATGTCACTATAATTTTAGAAGGACCTCACTTGAACACATTATTAATATTACAATGAAAAACATTAGTAGTTGATATAGGCTAAATCAATCAAAGAAAGATAGGTGTAATATTTGTTTCTAATATTTGAGGTTACTAACATAAAGCTAACTATAAAAGGAAATATATCAAAGTTATGCAAAGAAAGGAAAACTCATTTAAGCGCAATTAGACCTTAGAGCTCTCAGTGTAGAAATATAGGTCTCTGATACTAGATGTTATGCCCTGCTAGGGAACCTAGAATGAAAGGTAAAAAATAAGAAAAAAGTGAATTTATTTTTTCTTTTTCACTTACTTAAGCTAACTAAGTATTTAAGTCTTAATGGGTTCCCTTACAAGATTATTTCTTTGAAAACACATTTCATAGTGCATTAAAATTTAACATAAACTAAAGATAGGATTCCCCTGATCCATTTAACCACATGTTAGAGAGAGAGAGAGAGAGAGAGAGAGAGAGAGAGAGAGAGAGGTACTAAACCAAAGCTTTCTTTCTTTTTCAACATGAAATGACATTAACACATTTAAACTCATGTATTATTTTAATAATTATGCTTTCCATATCCTTAACTATAGTTTTCTTTCAACTACAATAATACATATTGATTTCCTTTCCCATAATTTTCTTTTAATTAAATGAATTTTTACAATATATATTTTACAATACAAGGCCTTCTAGGCTAACATGAATATGAATAATACTTAACAATATCTTTACAATTTTCTTCAGAAGATACAACATGTAGAATAGAGAGAATATCTTCAAGAACTTCAAATGATCCACGAATAACACAAAAAAAAAAAACCTCAAAAAGGATCACGACCTAGCCACATGAATATACAAAGGTCCACTCTCCCTTTCTAGGAGATAGAACCATTGTTCACATAGGGAAACTAGGGTAGTCTAAGGTTGAGGGAAAATCACCCAAACTAGAAAAAAGAAGAAAAGAAAAAGATATAAATCAGGGAAAATAGGGTAGTCTAAGGTTGCGAGAAGTAAAGAAAAAGATATAAATTAGTTATAAGAAAGATGAAAAAGGGAGCATATAAATCAAAGAAACAACATGAAGACATTTACATGGTAAAGATGCAAGTGATAGATACAAGTTTATTTGGAATTGTTGTTATAGAGGGAGAGATTCAGAAAGAGTTGTCAAGAGTAAAACTAAGGGAGAAATATAGAAAAAATATTTAGAAGAAATGATCCTAATAAAAGAGGGAGTAATTGAATAAGAGAGAGATTCAGTGAACAGACAAAGAAAAAATTATCCAAGAGGGAGCTGGTACTTGGATGAGAATCAGAATGAAGTTAAGGATAATAATAAAGATCTGATGCACATAAATTTTTGGATTATATGGTAAATCATGTGGTCTTCATGTGGTGTTTCCATCAATGCCAAAGAGGGAGATTGTTGGAAACTAAAATTGAAACAATTGTTATATTGTCATTGATGTAAAACCTTCACTAGTAAGATAGTTGCTATCTAGTAGAGTATCATATCTTTTGATTTATGAAGAGGATTTGAAAAGAGGAGATAACAAGGGGACCTAAGGAAATCTTGAGTTATGTGATACTTCAATGGGTACATGATTAGTTGGAACATTGACAAGGTAATGTGTTGTTTATATTTAATACCAAGTGAAGAAGTAAGATTGGAATCGCAGGCTTAACTGAGAAAAAGTGAAGACATTTAGTTTAAGCTGGGTCATGCTAGTGTCGACTGAGCACCTGATGCAGGAGCATCCTGGGCGTAAGAGCAATCTTGCATCACCCAAAAATATTTCTATTTTAAAATTCAGTAAGGGCTATTTTGTGCAGAGCTGCTATTTATGGAAAGTTACTATTTTTGGTAATTTTTGTATGTGCTCAGAATGATCTGATTTCTTTCTTGAAGGTTCATTTTGGTCATATAAGTCTGCCAGTAAAGTTTCATTACCAGATCAAGTGTATATTGGAAGATATTGAAGATTTTCGATATTGGCAGCAGGGTACAGAAACTTTCAACTCAGTTTTGAAGGCTTTAGAGGCCCCGGATGAGGTCGGAAATTTGGGAGATGGGAGCTTGTGTTGGTCAAGCCTATAAAGCGCTTTGTGGCATTTCCGAAATGGGGTTATAATAGCCGATCGGGTCAACTGGTGATGACTTATGGTTTTCGGAAGTTGGACCACCTGAAATGGCAGAAAATAATTTTCTTCAAAATTTTTGTTCGGGTTTCAAAGGTTATCTTGAGCTGACTATGATGTAATAAAATGTAAAATAAAATAATGCTAAGTTTGGTCGGCCTTATTGGCTAAAATTCTGGAACCTTCCCAGGCGGTGGAAAATTGCCTATATAAGGAAGGCTGTATTATTGTCTTAGGCAGTTCAGAATAGTTTTGGGGTAGTAGATCTAGGTAATAGTTCGAGGCTTTGTCCTACAGAATATTGTAAGGGAATGCCCATGTGGCTTTGCATATTGTAATTCTGAAAGTTTGTAATTCTACATCTGTGGAGATAATAAGAAGCCAATTTTCTATTCTTGCATATTGTTGTTGTTTCTCTATTTCTGTTATGTGTTTGTGGTATTAAGGGGAGCACTCTTCATCAAGTGGTATCAGAGCAGGGGTTCTTGAGTGTGTAAACAAATCACTGATTGTGAGGCAGTTTGCACTAGGACCGTGGTTAGGGTTTCAGCGCGCATCGCGAAAATGCCTCCACGAAGAGAACGTGGCGGAAGACCTGGTGTTGTGACATCTGAGGTTAGAGAGTTGCAGAGACAAGTGCGAGCATTGCAAGAAGAGATTCGTAGAGGAATGAATCTTAATGTCAGAGATGAAAGCGAGGATGAAGCCGAAGAAGAATATGAAGCAGGAGAAGTTGAAATTGTGAACCAGGAGGAAGAAAGATTTTTTCGGGCGATTTCTAAGATTGGAAAAAGACCTAAGATTGAGGTTCCTACATTTTCTGAAAATCTTAACCCAGAGGAATTGATCGACTAGATCAATGAATGTGAGGAATATTTTGAGTATGAAGATGTTGAAGATCCTCATAGGGTCAAATTTACGAAGGCCAGATTGAAAGGTCATGCGAAGATCTGGTGGCAAGAAATTCAATTGGAGCGAAATAGAAGAGGGAAAGATAAAATCACAAGATGGGATCGGATGGTGGATAAATTGAAGTGACAGTTCATTCCTGTTGATTATGAGCTTGACCTACTGAATAAAATGCAGAGTTTGAAGCAAACAGGAAGATCTGTTCAGGAGTATACAGAGGAGTTCTATCGACTTCTCATCAGAACAGGCCATGCAGAAGCTGATAAGGAGAAAGTTGCCCGATACCTTAATGGGTTAAGGCCAAGCATTCAGGAGGAGCTGAATCTAGTTCGAATGAACAGTATTGAAGAGGCATACCAGTTTTCCCTAAAAGTAGAGGAAAAGCTGAATAAGAAGTTTGAGAGTAGACAAAACGGAAGAGGTCGCGGTGGACGATCTGGTGGACAGTTATACGGTGGCCGAAATGAAGATCTGAAAAAGAAGGACGAAGCCAGTAGTAGTTAGAATCAGAGAGGAAATAATTCCAATCATTTTCAGGATCAGAATAATAGAGATCAGAGAGGAAGAGGAAGAGGATAGGGATCTGGAAGAGGTGGCTTCCGTGGAACATGTTTTCACTGTGGAGAAGAAGGTCATAGGGCATTTGAATGTCCTTAGCACCAAGGCAGGACAGACAGGAGAAATGAAGGCCAGGCCAGAGTTGCACATTTAGATGAAGATGCCAGATCATCAAATTCTGAAGATGCTGAAAGAGGAGAAATGTTGATTAATAGAAGAGTCCTGTTGATTGGTGAGAATGAACCTGAGCAAAGGAGGAGCCTGTTTCACACCAGGTGCAAGTGTGAAGGTAAATGATATGATGTGATTATTGATAGTGGAAGCACTGACAATTTGGTGTCAGAAGAGATGGTGACAAAGTTGAAGCTCAAGAGACAGAAACACCCACGTCCATATCGGATTGCCTGGGTACAGGATGACCACAGGGTCATGGTCAATGAACAATGCCTGGTGAAGTTCAAGATTGGCAGATACCAAGATGAGGTATTGTGTGATATCATATCTATGGATGCATGTCATATGTTGTTGGGTAGACCATGGCAGTTTGACAGATGTGCTGTACACGATGGCCGTGCGAATACCTATTCCCTAAAAAAGGATGGAGTGCGGCATAAGCTAAAGCCATTGAAAAAGACCGAAGAAAAGGTATGTGGTAATGCAAGGATAAGTTTTTTTGATGGAAGAAATTTCCTAGATGGTATGAGGCATGAGCGTGTATGTTTTGCTTTAATTCCAAAAGCTGCTAAAGAGGAAGTAGAAGATGTTCCTGTAGAAGTTGCAGATTTGTTGAATGAGTTTCAGGATATTGTATCCGATAACGTGCCTGATGGATTACCACCAGTTAGGAAGATCAGTCATCAGATGGACTTGATCCCAAGAGGAAGTTTTTCAAATAAGACAGCACACAGAATGACACCTGCAGAAAGTGAGGAGTTGAACAGACAAGTACATGAACTGTTACAAAAGGGGTTGATTCGAGAGAGTCTGAGTCCCTGTGCTGTACCAGTAGTATTAGCACCAAAGAAAAATGAAGAGTGGAAGATGTGTACAGATTCTAGGGCAATAAACAAGATCACAATCAAGTATAGGTTTCCACTGCCATGAATGGATGATATTATGGACTGTTTGATTGGAGCTGTGTATTTCTCAAAGATAGATCTGAAGAGTGGATATCATCAGATTCGGATCAGAGAAGGAGATGAATGGAAGACTGCCTTCAAGACAAAGGAAGGACTATATGAGTGGTTAGTCATGCCTTTTGGGCTAACCAATGCACCGAGCACTTTCATGTGGGTCATGAATGAGGTTTTGAAAGAATTTCTGGGTAAGTTTGTCATTGTTTACCTAGATGACATTTTGATTTATAGAAAGACATTGGAGGAACATATGATGCATATTCATATGGTGTTTGAGAAGTTGAGAGATGAGAAATTGTTGATTAACTTGAAGAAGTGCAGTTTTGTGAAGAAAGAGTTAGTGTATTTGAGATTTGTAGTCTCAGCAGAAGGTCTAAAAATGGATCCAGAGAAGGTACAGGCTATCCTTGAATGGCCTACTCCAAGGAGTGCTACTGAGGTAAGATCTTTTCATGGTCTAGCTAGCTTTTACAGAAAGTTTATCAAAAAATTTAGCAGTATTTATGGACCCTTGACTGAAACAATGAGAGGGAATAGAAAAGAGTTTAAGTGGACTAAAGGAGCAGAAAAGAGTTTTCAATTATTGAAACAAAAAGTTACAGAACAACCTATTTTAGCACTTCCAGATTTCAATAAGGTGTTTCAAGTAGATTGTGATGCTAGTGGCACTGCAATAGGAGCTGTTATGAGCCAAGAAGGTAAACCTGTTACTTATTTTAGTGAGAAGTTAAATGATGCCAAGAGAAAATATTCTATTTATGATCAGGAATTTTATGCTATAGTTTAGGCATTAAAGAAGTGGAGACATTATCTGCTTCCTAAGGAGTTTGTTTTGTATACTGATCATCAAGCTTTGCAATATTTGAATAGTCAAGGAAAATTGAATCAAAGACATTTGAAATGGGTTGAGTTTTTGTAGAGTTATACATTTGTTTTGAAACACAGGAGTGGAAAGTCTAATAGGGTTGCAGATGCTCTTAGCAGAAGGCAACTATTGCTAACAGAAATGCAGATTGAAGTGGTTGGGTTCAAGGAACTCAAGAATTTGTATCCAGAGGATCTTGATTTTGGTGAAGCTTGGAAAGCTTGTACAGAACCAGTTACTCTAGACAGGACGAAATGGCTGGATTTCATCATCCAGGATGATATGCTATTCAAAGAGAGTCAATTGTGCATTCCAAAAAGTTCTATGAGGGAGAATCTCATCAAGGAGAAGCTTTGGGAGGATATCAGTATGGACTTTGTTCATGGTTTACTGACGACACAGCAGGGACATGATTCAATATTTGTGGTGGTTGACAGATTTTCAAAGATGGCACATTTCATTCCCTGCAAGAAGACTAATGATGCTGTTCATGTAGCAGAATTACTTTTCAGAGAAGTAGTGAGACTTCATGGTTTGCCAAAGACCATAGTTTTAGATCGGGACACTAAGTTTGTTGGATATTTCTGGCGTACATTGTGGAAGAAGTTGAAGATAGATTTGAAGTTCAGTTCATCACATCATCCACAGACTGATGGACAGACAGAGGTGGTGAATAGGAGTTTGGAAAATTTACTGAGATGTTTGGTTGGAGATAAGCCAACAAGATGGGATTTGATTTTACCATAGGCAGAATTTGCATACAATAATTCTGTCAATAGGAGCACTGGTAAATCACCATTCCAAATTGTATATGGAAGTAGTTCAAGAAATGCATCTGAATTGAGAAAGATAGATAAAGGAGAAATAAGTAGTGCTGAAGCTGAAGATTTTGCAGAACACTTGAAGAACATCCATGAGGAGGTGAGGAAACATATTAACAAGATGAATGCGTAGTATAAGGCTAAGGTAGATGAGAAAAGGAGGCATAAGGAATTTCAGGTTGGTGATGAAGTCATGGTTCATTTGTGGAAGGAGCAGTTTCCAGTTGGTACATATAACAAGCTAAAAATGAAGAAGTTTGGGCCATGTAAGATATTGAATAAGCATGATTCAAGAAATGCATATGAGGTCGAATTGCCTAGTGAACTGAATATTTCACCAGTGTTTAACATTTCAGATTTGACAGAGTATCACGAAGGAGGTGTTGAAGATGAGGTTGCAGCAGCACAGTGGAGTATTCCAGCAACTAGTTCAGACACTAAGGAGATCGAAGATATACTAGACAGTCGTGTTGGCAGAAGCACAAGGAACAGGACATATGAAGAATATCTGGTCAAGTGGAAAGGACGACCTGTTGAAGATTCATCATGGCTAACAAAGGAGGAGGTTAACCATCTTATTTTTCCTCTACACACCTAAGTTGTGATAGGGTCACTTCTCAAATTACCCTAGGTGTCTGATGCAGGAGCATCCTGGGCGTAAGAGCAATCTTGCATCACCCAAAAATATTTCTATTTTTGAATTCAGTAAGGGCTATTTTGTGCAGAGCTTCTATTTATGGAAAGTTACTATTTTTGATAATTTTTGTATGTGCTCAGAATGATCTAATTTCTTTCTTGGAGGTTCATTTTGGTCATATAAGTCTGCCAGTAAAGTTTCATTGCCAGATCAAGTGTATATTGGAAGATATTGAAGATTTTCAGTATTGGCAGTAGGGTACTGAAACTTTAAACTCAGTTTTGAAGGCTTTAGAGGCCCCGGATGAGGTTGAAAATTTGAGTGACGAGCACTCGCGCCAATCAAGCCTGTAGAGCGCTTCGTGGTGTTTCCGAAATGGGGTTATAATAGCCGATCGGGTCAACTAGTGATGACTTATGGTCTTCGAAAGTTGGACCACCTGAAATGGCAGAAAATAATTTTCTTCAAAATTTCTGTTCAGGTTTCAAAGGTTATCTTGAGCCGACTATGATGTAATAAAATGTAAAATAAAATAATGCTAAGTTTGGTCGGCCTTATTGGCTAAAATTCTGAAACCTTCCCAGGCGGTGGAAAATTGCCTATATAAGGAAGGCTGTATTATTGTCTTAGGCAGTTCAAAATAGTTCTAGGGTAGTAGATCTGGGTAATAGTTCGAGGCTTTGTCCTACAGAATATTGTAAGGGAATGCCCATGTGGCTTTGCATATTGTAATTCTAAAAGTTTGTAATTCCACATTTGTGGAGATAATAAGAAGCCAATTTTCTGTTCTTGCATATTGTTGTTGTTTCTCTATTTCTGTTATGTGTTTGTGGTATTAAGGGGAGCACCCTTCATTAAGTGGTATCAGAGCAGGGGTTCTTGAGTCTGTAAATAGATCACCGATTGTGATGCAGTTTGCACCAGGATCGTGGTTAGGGTTTCAACGCGCACCGCAAAAATACCTCCACGAAGAGAACGTGGTGGAAGACCTGGTGTTGTGACACCTGAGGTTAGAGAGTTGCAGAGACAAGTGCGAGCATTGCAAGAAGAGATTCATAGAGGAATGAATCTTAATGTCAGAGATGAAAGCGAGGATGAAGCCGAAGAAGAATATGAAGCAGGAGAAGTTGAAATTGTGAACTAGGAGGAAGAAAGACTTTTTTGGGTGATTTCCAAGATTGGAAAAAGACCTAAGATTGAGGTTCTTACATTTTCTAAAAATCTTAACCCAGAGGAATTGATCGACTGGATCAATGAATGTGAGGAATATTTTGAGTATGAAGATGTTGAAGATCCTGATAGGGTCAAATTTGCGAAGGCCAGATTGAAAGGTCATGCGAAGATCTGGTGGCAAGAAATTCAATTGGAGCGAAATAGAAGAGGGAAAGATAAAATCACAAGATGGGATCGGATGGTGGATAAATTGAAGTCACAGTTCATTCCTGTTGATTATGAGCTTGACCTACTGAAGAAAATGTAGAGTTTGAAGCAAGCAGGAAGATCTGTTCAGGAGTATACAGAGGAGTTCTATCGACTTCTCATCAGAATAGGCCATGCAGAAGCTGATAAGGAGAAAGTTGCCCGATACCTTAATGGGTTAAGGCCAAGCATTCAGGAGGAGCTGAATCTAGTTCAAATGAACAGTATTGAAGAGGCATACCAGTTTGCCCTAAAAGTAGAGGAAAAGCTAAATAAGAAGTTAGAGAGCAGACAAAATGGAAGAGGTCGCGGTGGACGATCTGGTGGACAGTCATATGGTGGCCGAAATGAAGATCCGAAAAAGAAGGACGAGGCCAGTAGCAGTCAGAATCATAGAGGAAATAATTCCAATCATTTTCAAGATCAGAATAATAGAGATCAGAGAGGAAGAGGAAGAGGACAGGGATCTGGAAGAGTTGGCTTCCGTGGAACATGTTTTCACTGGGGAGAAGAAGGTCATAGGGCATTTGAATGTCCTCAGTGCCAAGGCAGGACAGACAGGAGAAATGAAGGCCAGGCCAAAGTTGCATATGTAGATGAAGATGCCAGATCATCAAATTTTGAAGATACTGAAAGAGGAGAAACGTTGATTAACAGAAGAGTCCTGTTGAGTGGTGAGAATGAACCTGAGAAAAGGATGAGCCTGTTTCGCACCAGGTGCAAGTGTGAAGGTAAATATTGTGATGTGATTATTGATAGTGGAAGCACTGACAATTTGGTGTCAGAAGAGATGGCGACAAAGTTGAAGTTCAAGAGATAGAAACACCCACGTCCATATCGGATTGCCTGGGTACAGGATGACCATAGGGTCATGGTCAATGAACAATGCCTGGTGAAGTTCAAGATTGGCAGATACCAAGATGAGGTATTGTGTGATATCATATCTATGGATGCATGTCATATGTTGTTGGGTAGACCATGGCAGTTTGACAGATGTGCTGTACACGATGGCCATACGAATACCTATTCCCTAACAAAGGATGAAGTGTGGCATAAGCTAAAGCCATTGAAGGAGACCGAAGAAAAGGTATGTGGTAATGCAAGGATAAGTTTTTTTATGGAAGAAATTTCTTAGATGGTATGAGGCATGAGCGTGTATGTTTTGCTTCAATTCCAAAAGCTGGTAAAGAGGAAGTAGAAGATGTTCCTGTAAAAGTTGCAGATTTGTTGAATGAGTTTCAGGATATTGTATCCGATAACGTGCCTAATGGATTACCACCAGTTAGGAAGATCAGTCATCAGATGGACTTGATCCCAGGAGTGAGTTTGCCGAATAAGGCAGCACACAGAATGACACCTACAGAAAGTGAGGAATTGAACAGACAGGTACATGAACTGTTACAAATGGGGTTGATTCCAGAGAGTCTGAGTCCCTGTGCTGTACCAGCAGTATTAGCACCAAAGAAAAATGGAGAGTGGAGGATGTGTATAGATTCTAGAGCAATAAACAAGATCACAATCAAGTACAGGTTTCCATTGCCACAAATAGATGATATTATAGACTGTTTGAGTGGAGCTGTGTATTTCTCAAAGATAGATCTGAAGAGTGGATATCATCAGATTCGGATCAGAGAAGGAGATGAATGGAAGACTGCCTTCAAGACAAAGGAAGGAATATATGAGTGGTTAGTCATGCCTTTTGGGCTAACCAATGCACCAAGCACTTTCATGCGGCTCATGAACGAGGTTCTGAAAGAATTTCTGAGTAAGTTTGTCATTGTTTACCTAGATGACATTTTGATTTTTAGCAAGACATTGGAAGAACATATGATGCATATTCGTATGGTGTTTGAGAAGTTGAGGGATGAGAAATTGTTGATTAACTTGAAGAAGTGCAGTTTTGTGAAGAAAGAGTTAGTGTATTTGGGATTTGTAGTCTCAGCAGAAGGTCTAAAAATGGACCCAGAGAAGGTACAGGCTATCTTTGAATGGCCTACTCCAAGGAGTGCTACTGAGGTAAGATCTTTTCATGGTCTAGCTAGCTTTTACAGAAAGTTTATCAAAAATTTTAGCAGTATTTGTGGACCCTTGACTGAAACAATGAGAGGGGATAGAAAAGAGTTTAAGTGGACTAAAGGAGCAGAAAAGCATTTTCAATTATTAAAACAAAAAGTTACAAAACAACCTGTTTTAGCACTTCCAGATTTCAATAAAGTGTTTCAAGTAGATTGTGATGCTAGTGGTACTGCAATAGGAGCTGTTATGAGCCAAGAAGGTAAACCTGTTGCTTATTTTAGTGAGAAGTTAAATGATGCCAAGAGAAAATATTCTGTTTATGATCAAGAATTTTATACTATAGTTCAGGCATTAAAGAAGTGGAGACATTATCTGCTTCCTAAAGAATTTGTTTTTATACTGATCATCAAGCTTTGCAATATTTGAATAGTCAAAGAAAATTGAATCTAAGGCATTTAAAATAGGTTGAATTTTTGTAGAGTTATACATTTGTTTTGAAACACAGGAGTGGAAAGTCTAATAGGGTTGCAGATGTTCTTAGCAGAAGGCAACTATTGCTGACAGAAATGCAGATTGAAGTGGTTGGGTTCAAGGAACTCAAGAATTTGTATCCAGAGGATCCTGATTTTGGTGAAGCTTGGAAAGCTTGTACAGAACCTGTTACTCTAGACAGGATGAAATAGCTAGATTTCATCATCGAGGATGATATGCTATTCAAAGGGAGTCAATTGTGCATTCCACGAAGTTCTATGAGGGAGAATCTCATCAAGGAGAAGCCTTGAGAGGATATCAGTATGGACTTTGTTCTTGGTTTACCGAGGACACAGCGGGGACATGATTCAATTTTTGTGGTGGTTGACAGATTTTCAAAGATGGCACATTTCATTCCCTGCAAGAAGACTAATGATGCTGTTCATGTAGTAGAATTATTTTTCAGAGAAGTAATGAGACTTCATGGTTTGCCAAAGACCATAGTTTCAGATCGGGACACTAAGTTTGTTAGATATTTCTGGCATACATTATGGAAGAAGTTGAAGATAGATTTGAAGTTCAGTTCATCACATCATCCACAGACTGATGGACAGACAGAGGTGGTGAATAGGAGTTTGGAAAAATTGCTGAGATGTTTGGTTGGAGATAAGCCAACAGGATGGGATTTGATTTTACCACAGGCAGAATTTGCATACAATAATTCTGTCAATAGGAGCACTGGTAAATCACCATTCCAAATTGTATATGGAAGTAGTCCAAGAAATGCATATGAATTGAGAAAGATAGATAAAGGAGAAATAAGTAGTGCTGAAGTTGAAGATTTTGCAGAACACTTGAAGAACATCCATGAGGAGGTGAGGAAACATATTAACAAGATGAATGCGCAGTATAAGGCTAAGGCAGATGAGACAATGAGGCATAAAGAATTTCAGGTTGGTGATGAAGTCATGGTTCATTTGCGGAAGGAGCAGTTTCCAGTTGGTACATATAAGAAGCTGAAAATGAAAAAGTTTAGGCCATGTAAGATATTGAAGAAGCATGATTCAGGAAATGCATATGAGGTCGAATTGCCTAGTGAACTGAATATTTGACCAGTGTTTAACATTTTAGATTTGACAGAGTATCACGAAGGAGGTGTTGAAGATGAAGTTGCAGCAGCATAGTGGAGTATTTTAGCAACTAGTTCAGACACTAATGAGATCGAAGATATACTGGACAGTCATGTTGGCAGAAGCACAAGGAACAGGACATATGAATAATATCTGGTCAAGTGGAAAGGATGACCCGTTGAAGATTCATCATGGCTAACAAAGGAGGAGGTTAACCATCTTGGTTTTCCTCTGCACACCTAAGTCGTGACAGGGTCACTTCTCAAATTACCCTAGGTGTCTGATGCAGGAGCATCCTGGGCGTAAGAGCAATCTTGCATCACCCAAAAATATTTTTATTTTTGAATTCAGTAAGGGCTATTTTGTGCAGAGCTGCTATTTATGAAAAGTTACTATTTTTGGTAATTTTTGTATGTGCTCAGAATGATCTGATTTCTTTCTTGGAGGTTTATTTTGGTCATATAAGTCTGCCAGTAAAGTTTCATTGCCAGATCAAGTGTATATTGGAAGATATTGAAGATTTTCGGTATTGGCAGCAGGGTACAGAAATTTTGAACTCAGTTTTGAAGGCTTTAGAAGCCTCAGATGAGGTCAAAAATTTGGGTGACAGGAACTCGCGCTCGTCAAGCCTATAGAGCGCTTTGTGGTGTTTCCGAAATGGGGTTATAATAGCCGACCGGGTCAACTGGTGATGACTTATGGTCTTCGGAAGTTGGACCACCTGAAATGGCAGAAAATAATTTTCTTCAAAATTTCTGTTCAGGTTTCAAAGGTTATCTTGAGCCGACTATGATGTAATAAAATATAAAATAAAATAATGCTAAGTTTGGTCGGCCTTATTGGCTAAAATCCTGGAACCTTCCCAGGCGGTGGAAAATTGCCTATATAAAGAAGGCTGTATTATTATCTTAGGCAGTTTAGAATAGTTTTGGGGTAGTAGATCTGGGTAATAGTTCGAGGCTTTGTCCTACAAAATATTGTAAGGGAATGCCCATGTGGCTTTGCATATTGTAATTCTGAAAGTTTGTAATTCCACATTTGTGGAGATAATAAGAAGCCAATTTTCTGTTCTTGCATATTGTTGTTGTTTCTCTATTTCTGTTATGTGTTTGTGGTATTAAGGGGAGCACCCTTCATCAAGTGGTATCAGAGCAGGGGTTCTTGAGTGTGTAAACAGATCGCCGATTGTGAGGCAGTTTGCACGAGGACCGTGGTTAGGGTTTCAGCGCGCATCGCGAAAATGCCTCCACGAAGAGAACGTGGCGGAAGACCTGGTGTTGTGACACCTGAGGTTAGAGAATTGCAGAGACAAGCGAGCATTGCAAGAAGAGATTCGTAGAGGAATGAATCTTAATGTCAGAGATGAAAGCGAGGATGAAGCCGAAGAAGAATATGAAGCAGGAGAAGTTGAAATTATGAACCAGGAGGAAGAAAGACATTTTTGGGCGATTTCCAAGATTGGGAAAAGACCTAAGATTGAGGTTCCTACATTTTCTAGAAATCTTAACCCAGAGGAATTGATCGACTGGATCAATGAATGTGAGGAATATTTTGAGTATGAAGATTTTGAAGATCCTGATAGGGTCAAATTTGTGAAGGCTAGATTGAAAGGTCATGCGAAGATCTGGTGGCAAGAAATTCAATTAGAGTGAAATAGAAGAGGGAAAGATAAAATCACAAGATGGGATCGGATGGTGGATAAATTGAAGCAACAGTTCATTCCTATTGATTATGAGTTTGACCTACTGAAGAAAATGAAGAGTTTGAAGCAAGCAGGAATATCTATTTAGCAGTATACGGAGGAGTTCTATCGACTTCTCATCAGAATAGGCCATGCAGAAGCTGATAAGGAGAAAGTTTCCCCATACTTTAATGGGTTAAGGCCAAGTATTCAGGAGGAGCTGAATCTAGTTCGAATGAATAGTATTGAAGAGGCATACCAGTTTGCCCTAAAAGTAGAGGAAAAGCTGAATAAGAAGTTTGAGAGCAGACAAAATGGAAGAGGTCACGGTGGACGATCTGGTGGACAGTCATATGGTGGCCAAAATGAAGATCCGAAAAAGAAGGACGAGGCCAGTAGCAGTCAAAATTAGAGAGGAAATAATTTCAATCATTTTCATGATCAGAATAATATAGATCAGAGAGGAAGAGGAAGAGGACAGGGATCTGGAAGAGTTGGCTTCCGTGGAACATGTTTTCACTGTGGAGAAGAAGGTCATAGGGCATTTGAATGTCCTCAGCGCCAAGGCAGGATAGACACGAAAAATGAAGGCCAGGCCAGAGTTGCACATGTAGATGAAGATGCCAGATCATCAAATTCTGAAGATGCTGAAAGAGGAGAAATGTTGATTAACAAAAGAGTCCTGTTGAGTGGTGAGAATAAACCTGAGCAAAGGAGGAGCCTATTTCGCACCAGGTGCAAGTGTCAAGGTAAATGTTATGATGTGATTATTGATAGTGGAAGCACTGACAATTTGGTGTCAGAAGAGATGGTGACAAAGTTGAAGCTCAAGAGACAGAAAAACCCACGTCCATATCAGATTGTCTAGGTACAGGATGACCACAGGGTCATGGTCAATGAACAATACCTGGTGAAGTTCAAGATTGGTGGATACCAAGATGAGGTATTGTGTGATATCATATCTATGGATGCATGTCATATGTTGTTGGGTAGACCATGGTAGTTTGACAGATGTGCTGTACACGATGGCCGTGCGAATACCTATTCCCTAACAAAAGATGGAGTGCGGCATAAGCTAAAGCCATTGAAGGAGACCAAAGAAAAGGTATGTGTTAATGCAAGGATAAGTTTTTTTGATGGAAAAAATTTCCTAGATGGTATGAGGCATGAGCGTGTATGTTTTGCTTTAATTCCAAAAGCTGGTAAAGAGGAAGTAGAAGATGTTCCTGTAGAAGTTGCAGATTTGTTGAATGATTTTCAAGATATTGTATCCGATAACGTGCCTGATGGATTACCACCAGTTAGGAAGATCAATCATCAGATGGACTTGATCCCAAGAGGGAGTCTGCTAAATAAGGTAGCACACAGAATGACACCTGCAAAAAGTGAGGAGTTGAACAGACAAGTACATGAACTGTTACAAAAGGGGTTGATTCGAGAGAGTCTGAGTCCCTGTGCTGTACCAGCGGTATTAGCACCAAAGAAAAATGGAGAGTGGAGGATGTGTACAGATTCTAGGGCAATAAATAAGATCACAATCAATTACAGGTTTTCATTGCCACGAATGGATGATATTATGGACTATTTGAGTGGAGCTGTGTATTTCTCAAAGATAGATCTGAAGAGTGGATATCATCAGATTCAGATCAGAGAAGGAGATGAATGGAAGACTGCCTTCAAGACAAAGAAAGGACTATATGAGTGGTTAGTCATGCCTTTTGGGCTAACCAATGCAGTGAGCACTTTCATGCGGCTCATGAACGAGGTTCTCAAAAAATTTCTGGATAAGTTTGTCATTGTTTACGTAGATGACATTTTGATTTTTAGCAAGACATTGGAGGAACATATGATGCATATTCGTATAGTGTTTGAGAAGTTGAGAGATGAGAAATTGTTGATTAACTTGAAGAAGTGCAGTTTTGTGAAGAAAGAGTTAGTGTATTATGGATTTGTAGTCTCAACAGAAGGTCTAAAAATAGACCCAGAGAAGGTACAGGCTATCCTTGAATGGCCTACTCTAAGGAGTGCTACTGAGGTAAGATCTTTTCATGGTCTAGCTAGCTTTTCCAGAAAGTTTATCAAAAATTTTAGCAGTATTTGCGGACCCTTGATTGAAACAATGAGAGGGGATAGAAAAGAGTTTAAGTTGACTAAAGGAGCAGAAAATAGTTTTCAATTATTGAAACAAAAAGTTACAGAACAACCTATTTTAGCACTTCTAGATTTCAATAAGGTGTTTCAAGTAGATTGTGATGCTAGTGGTACTGCAATAGGAGCTGTTATGAGCCAAGAAGGTAAACCTGTTGCTTATTTTAGTGAGAAGTTAAATGATGCCAAGCGAAAATATTTTGTTTATGATCAAGAATTTTATGCTATAGTTCAGGCATTAAAGAAGTTGAGACATTATCTGCTTCCTAAGGAGTTTGTTTTGTATACTGATCATCAAGCTTTGCAATATTTGAATAGTCAAAGAAAATTGAATCAAAGACATTTGAAATGGGTTGAGTTTTTGTAGAGTTATACATTTGTTTTGAAACACAGGAGTGGAAAGTCTAATAGGGTTGCAGATGCTCTTAGCAGAAGGCAACTATTGTTGACAAAAATGTAGATTGAAGTGGTTGGGTTCAAGGAACTCAAAAATTTATATCCAGAGGATCCTGATTTTGGTGAAGCTTGGAAAGCTTGTACAGAACCTGTTACTCTAGACAGGACGAAATGGCTGGATTTCATCATCCAGGATGATATGCTATTCAAAGGGAGTCAATTGTGCATTCCACAAAGTTCTATGAGGGAGAATCTCATCTAGGAGAAGCCTTGGGAGGATATCAGTATGGACTTTATTCTTGGTTTACCGAGGACACAGCGGGGACATGATTCAATTTTTGTGGTGGTTGATAGATTTTTAAAGATGGCACATTTCATTCCCTGCAAGAAGACTAATGATGCTGTTCATGTAGCAGAATTATTTTTCAGAGAAGTAGTGAGACTTCATGGTTTGCCAAAGACCATAGTTTCAGATCGGGACACTAAGTTTGTTGGATATTTCTGGCATACATTGTGGAAGAAGTTGAAGACAGATTTGAAGTTCAGTTCATCATATCATCCACAGACTGATGGATAGACAGAAGTGTTGAATAGGAGTTTGAAAAATTTGCTGAGATGTTTGGTTGGAGATAAGCCAACAGGATGGGATTTGATTTTACCACAGGCAGAATTTGCATATAATAATTCTGTCAATAGGAGCACTGGTAAATCACCATTCTAAATTATATATGGAAGTAGTCCAAGAAATGCATCTGAATTGAGAAAGATAGATAAAGGAGAAATAAGTAGTGCTGAAGCTGAAGATTTTGCAGAACACTTGAAGAACATCCATGAGGAGGTGAGGAAACATATTAACAAGATGAATGCGTAGTATAAGGCTAAGGCAGATGAGAAAAGGAGGCATAAAGAATTTCAGGTTGGTGATGAAGTCATGGTTCATTTGTGGAAGGAGCGGTTTTTCAGTTGGTACATATAACAAGCGGAAAATGAATAAGTTTAGGCCATGTAATATATTGAAGAAGCATGATTCAGGAAATGCATATGAGGTCGAATTGCCTAGTGAACTGAATATTTCACCAGTGTTTAACATTTCAGATTTGACAGAGTATCACGAAGAAGGTGTTGAAGATGAGGTTGCAGCAGCACAGTGGAGTATTCCAGCAACTAGTTCAGACACTAAGGAGATCGACGATATACTGGACAGTCGTGTTGGATGAAGCACAAGGAACAAGACATATAAAGAATATCTAGTCAAGTGGAAAGGATGACCTGTTGAAGATTCATCATCGCTAACAAAAGAGGGGGTTAACCGTCTTGATTTTCCTCTACACACCTAAGTCGTGACAGGGTCACTTCTCAAATTACCCTGGGTGTCTGATGCAGGAGCATCTTGAGCGTAAGAGCAATCTTGCATCATCCAAAAATATTTCTATTTTTGAATTCAGTAAGGGCTATTTTGTGCAGAGCTGCTATTTATGGAAAGTTACTATTTTTCGTAATTTTTGTATATGCTCAGAATGATCTGATTTATTTCTTGGAGGTTCATTTTGGTCATATAAGTCTGCCAGTAAAGTTTCATTGCCAGATCAAGTGTATATTGGAAGATATTGAAGATTTTCGGTATTGGCAGCAGGGTACAAAAACTTTGAACTCAGTTTTGAAGGCTTTAGAGGCCCCGGATGAGGTCAAAAATTTGGGTGACGGGTGCTTGCGCCGGTCAAGCCTGTAGAGCGCTTCGTAGCGTTTCTGAAATAGGGTTATAATAGCCGATCGGGTCAACTGGTGATGACTTATGGTCTTCGGAAGTTGGACCACCTGAAATGGCATAAAATAATTTTCTTCAAAATTTCTGTTCCAATTTCAAAGGTTATTTTGAGCCAACTATGATGTAATAAAATGTAAAATAAAATAATGCTAAGTTTGGTCGGCCTTATTGGCTAAAATTCTGTAACCTTCCCAGGCAGTGAAAAATTACTTATATAAGGAAGGCTGTATTATTGTCTTAGGCAGTTCAGAATAGTTCTGGGGTAGTAGATCTGGGTAATAGTTCGAGGCTTTATCCTATAGAATATTGTAAGGGAATGCCCATGTGGCTTTGCATATTGTAATTTTGAAAGTTTGTAATTTCACATTTGTGGAGATAATAAGAAGCCAATTTTCTGTTCTTGCATATTGTTGTTGTTTCTCTATTTCTATTATGTGTTTGTGGTATTAAGGGGAGCACCCTTCATCAAGTGGTATCAGAGCAGGGGTTCTTGAGTGTGTAAACAGATCACCGATTGTGAGATAGTTTGCACCAGAATCGTGGTTTGAGTTTCAGTGCGCATCACGAAAATGCCTCCACAAAGAGAACGTGGTGGAAGACCTGGTGTTGTGACACCTGAGGTTAGAGAGTTGCAGAGACAAGTGCAAGCATTGCAAGAAGAGATTCGTAGAGGAATGAATCTTAATGTCAGAGATGAAAGCGATGATGAAGCCGAAGAAGAATATGAAGCAGGAGAAGCTGAAATTGTGAACCAAGAGGAAGAAAGACTTTTTCGGACGATTTCCAAGATTGGGAAAAGACCTAAGATTGAGGTTCCTACATTTTATGGAAATCTTAACCCAGAGGAATTGATCGACTGGATCAATGTATGTGAGGAATATTTTGAGTATGAAGATGTTTAAGATCCTGATAGGGTCAAATTTGGGAAGGCCAGATTGAAAGGTCATGCGAAGATCTAGTGGCAAGAAATTCAATTGGAGCGAAATAGAAGAGGGAAAGATAAAATCACAAGATAGGATCAGATGGTGGATAAATTGAAGTGACAGTTCATTCTTGTTGATTATGAGCTTGACCTACTGAAGAAAATGCAGAGTTTGAAGCAAGCAGGAAGATCTGTTCAGGAGTATACAGATGAGTTCTATCGACTTCTCATCAGAACAGGCCATGCAGAAGCTGATAAGGAGAAAGTTGCTCGATACTTTAATGGGTTAAGGCCAAGCATTCAGGAGGAGCTGAATCTGGTTTGAATGAATAGTATTGAATAGGCATACTAGTTTGCCCTAAAAGTAGAGGAAAAGCTGAATAAGAAGTTTGAGAGCAGACAAAATGGAAGAGGTCGCGGTGGACGATCTGGTGGACGGTCATATGGTGGCCGAAATGAAGATCTGAAAAAGAAGGACGAGGCTAGTAGCAGTCAGAATCAGAGAGGAAATAATTCCAATCATTTTCAGGACCAGAATAATAGAGATCAGAGAGGAAGAGGAAGAGGATAGGGATCTGGAAGAGGTGGCTTCCGTGGAAAATATTTTCACTGTGGAGAAGAAGGTCATAGGGCATTTGAATGTCCTCAGTGCCAAGGTAGGACAGACAGGAGAAATGAAGGCCAGGCCAGAGTTGCACATGTAGATGAAGATGCCAGATCATCAAATTCTGAAGATGCTGAAAGAGGAGAAACGTTGATTAACAGAAGAGTCCTATTGAGTGGTGAGAATGAACCTGAGCAAAAGGAGGAGCCTGTTTCGCACCAGGTGCAAGTGTGAAGGTAAATGTTATGATGTGATTATTGATAGTGGAAGCACTAACAATTTGGTGTCAGAAGAGATGGTGACAAAGTTGAAGCTCAAGAGACAGAAACACCCACGTCTATATCGGATTGCCTGGGTACAGGATGACCACAGGGTCATGGTCAATGAACAATGCTTGGTGAAGTTCAAGATTGGCGGATACCAAGATGAGGTATTGTGTGATATCATATCTATGGATGCATGTCATATGTTGTTGGGTAGACCATGGCAGTTTGATAGATGTGCTGTACACGATGGCCGTGAGAATACTTATTCCCTAACAAAGGATGGAGTGTGGCATAAGCTAAAGCCATTGAAGGAGACCAAAGAAAAGGTATGTGGTAATGCAAGGATAAGTTTTTTTGATGGAAAAAATTTCGTAGATGGTATGAGACATGAGCGTGTATGTTTTGCTTTAATTTCAAAAGCTGGTAAAGAGGAAGTAGAAGATGTTCCTGTAGAAGTTGCAGATTTGTTGAATGAGTTTCAGGATATTGTATCTGATAACGTGCTTGATGGATTACCACCAGTTAGAAAGATCAGTCATCAGATGGACTTGATCCTAGGAGTGAGTTTGCCGAATAAAGCAGCACACAGAATGACACCTGCAGAAAGTGAGGAGTTGAACAGACAAGTACATGAACTATTACAAAAGGGGTTGATTCGAGAGAGTCTGAGTCCCTGTGCTGTACCAACAGTATTAGCACCAAAGAAAAATGGAGAGTGGAGGATGTGTACAGATTCTAGGGCAATAAACAAGATCACAATCAAATACAGGTTTCCATTGCCACGAATGGATGATATTATGGACTCTTAGAGTGGAGCTATGTATTTCTCAAAGATAGATCTGAAGAGTGGATATTATCACATTCAGATCAGAGAAGGAGATGAATGAAAGACTGCCTTCAAGACAAAGGAAGGACTATATGAGTGGTTAGTCATGCTTTTTGGGCTAACCAATGCACCGAGCACTTTCATGCGGCTCATGAACGAGGTTCTGAAAAAATTTCTGGGTAAGTTTGTCATTGTTTACCTAGATGACATTTTTATTTTTAGCAAGACATTGGAGGAACATATGATGCATATTCGTATGGTGTTTGAGAAGTTGAGAGATGAGAAATTGTTGATTAACTTGAAAAAGTGCAGTTTTGTGAAGAAAGAGTTAGTGTATTTGAGATTTGTAGTCTCAGCAGAAGGTCTAAAAATGGATCCAGAGAAGGTACAGGCTATCCTTGAATGGCCTACTCCAAGGAGTGCTACTGAGGTAAGATCTTTTCATGGTCTAGCTAGCTTTTACAGAAAGTTTATCATAAATTTTAGCAGTATTTGTGGACCCTTGAATGAAACAATGAGAGGGGATAGAAAAGAGTTTAAGTGGACTAAAGGAGCAGAAAAGAGTTTTCAATTATAGAAACAAAAAGTTACAGAACAACCTGTTTTAGCACTTCTAGATTTCAATAAGGTGTTTCAAGTAGATTGTGATGCTAGTGGTACTGCAATAGGAGCTGTTATGAGCCAAGAAGGTAAACCTGTTGTTTATTTTAGTGAGAAGTTAAATGATGCCAAGAGAAAATATTCTGTTTATGATCAGGAATTTTATACTATAGTTGAGGCATTAAAGAAGTGAAGACATTATCTGCTTCCTAAGGAGTTTGTTTTATATACTGATCATCAAGCTTTGCAATATTTGAATAGTCAAGGAAAATTGAATCAAAGGCATTTGAAATGGGTTGAGTTTTTGCAGAGTTATACATTTGTTTTGAAACACAGGAGTGAAAAGTCTAATAGGGTTGCAGATGCTCTTAGCAGAAGGCAACTATTACTGACAGAAATGCAGATTGAAGTGGTTGGGTTCAAAGAACTCAAAAAATTGTATCCAGAAGATCCTGATTTTGGTGAAGCTTGGAAAGCTTGTACAGAACCTGTTACTCTAGACAGGACGAAATGGCTGGATTTCATCATCCAGGATTATATTCTATTCAAAGGGAGTCAATTGTGCATTCCACGAAGTTCTATGAGGGAGAATCTCATCAAGGAGAAGCTTTGGGAGGATATGAGTATGGATTTTATTCTTGGTTTACCGAGGACACAGCGGGGACATGATTCAATTTTTGTGGTGGTTGACAGATTTTCAAATATGGCACATTTCATTCCCTACAAGAAGACTAATGATGCTGTTCATGTAGCAGAATTATTTTTCAGAGAAGTAGTGAGACTTCATGGTTTGGCAAAGACCATAGTTTCAGATCGGGACACTAAGTTTGTTGAATATTTTTGGCGTACATTGTGGAATAAGTTGAAGACAGATTTGAAGTTCAGTTCATCACATCATCCACAGACTGATGGACAGACAGAGGTGGTGAATAGGAGTTTGGGAAATTTGCTGAGATGTTTGGTTGGAGATAAGCCAACAAGAAGGGATTTGATTTTACCACAGGCAGAATTTGCATACAATAATTCTATCAATAGGAGCACTAGTAAATCACCATTCCAAATTGTATATGGAAGTAGTCCAAGAAATGCATCTGAATTGAGAAAGATAGATAAAGGAGAAATAAGTAGTGCTGAAGCTGAACATTTTACAAAACACTTAAAGAACATCCATGAGGAGGTGAGGAAACATATTAACAAGATGAATGCGCAGTATAAGGCTAAGGCAGATGAGAAAAGGAGGCATAAGGAATTTCAGGTTGGTGATGAAGTCATGGTTCATTTGCGGAAGGAGCGGTTTCGAGTTGGTACATATAACAAGCTGAAAATGAAGAAGTTTGGGCCATGTAAGATATTGAAGAAGCATGATTCAGGAAATGCATATGAGGTCGAATTGCCTAGTGAACTGAATATTTCACTAGTGTTTAACATTTCAGATTTGACAGAGGATCATGAAGGAGGTGTTGAAGATGAGGTTACCGCAGCATAGTGGAGTATTCCAGCAACTAGTTCAGACACTAAGGAGATCGAAGATATACTTGACAGTCGTGTTGGCAGAAGCACAAGGAACAAGACATATGAAGAATATATGGTCAAGTTGAAAGGATGACCTGTTGAAGATTCATCATGGCTAACAAAGGAAGAGGTTAACCGTCTTGGTTTTCCTCTGCACACCTAAGTCGTGACAGGGTCACTTCTCAAATTACCCTGGGTGTCTGATGCAGGAGCATCCTGGGCGTAAGAGCAATCTTGCATCACCCAAAAATATTTCTATTTTTGAATTCAGTAAGGGCTATTTTGTGCAGAGCTGCTATTTATGGAAAGTTACTATTTTTGGTAATTTTTGTATGTGCTCAAAATGATCTGATTTCTTTCTTGGAGGTTCATTTTGGTCATATAAGTCTGCCAGTAAAGTTTCATTGCCAGATCAAGTGTATATTGGAAGATATTGAAGATTTTCGGTATTGGCAGTAGGGTACAGAAACTTTGAACTCAATTTTGAAGGCTTTAGAGGCCTCGGATGAGGTCAAAAATTTGGGTGACAGGCGCTTGTGCCAGTCAAGCCTGTAGAGAGCTTCGTGCATTTCTGAAATGGGGTTATAATAGTTGATCGGGTCAACTGGTGATGACTTATGGTCTTTGGAAGTTGGACCACCTGAAATGGCAGAAAATAATTTTCTTCAAAATTTCTGTTCGGGTTTCAAAGGTTATCTTGAGCCGACTATGATGTAATAAAATGTAAAATAAAATAATGCTAAGTTTGGTCAGCCTTATTGGCTAAAATTCTGGAACCTTCCCAGGCGGTGGAAAATTGCCTATATAAAGAAGGCTGTATTATTGTCTTAGGCAGTTCAGAATAGTTCTGGGGTAGTAGATCTGGGTAATAGTTCGAAGCTTTGTCCTACAGAATATTGTAAGGGAATGCCCATGTGGCTTTGCATATTGTAATTCTGAAAGTTTGTAATTCCACATTTGTGGAGATAATAAGAAGCCAATTTTCTGTTCTTGCATATTGTTGCTGTTTCTCTATTTCTGTTATGTGTTTGTGGTATTAAGGGGAGCACCCTTCATCAAGTGGTATCAGAGCAGGGGTTCTTGAGTGTGTAAACAGATCGCCGATTGTGAGACAGTTTGCACCAGGACCGTGGTTAGGGTTTCAGCGCGCATCGTGAAAATGCCTCCACGAAGAGAACGTGGCGGAAGACCTGGTGTTGTGACACCTGAGGTTAGAGAGTTGCAGAGACAAGTGCGAGCATTGCAAGAAGAGATTCGTAGACGAATGAATCTTAATGTCAGAGATGAAAGCGAGGATGAAGCTGAAGAAGAATATGAAGCAGGAGAAGTTAAAATTGTGAACCAGAAGGAAGAAAGACTTTTTCGGGCGATTTCCAAGATTGGAAAAAGACCTAAGATTGAGGTTCCTACATTTTCTGAAAATCTTAACCCAGAGGAATTGATCGACTGGATCAATGAATGTGAAGAATATTTTGAGTATGAAGATGTTGAAGATCCTGATAGGGTCAAATTTGCGAAGGCCAGATTGAAAGGTCATGCAAAGATCTGGTGGTAATAAATTCAATTGAAGCGAAATAGAAGAGGGAAAGATAAAATCACAAGATGGGATCGGATGGTGGATAAATTGAAGTGACAGTTCATTCTTATTGATTATGAGCTTGACCTACTGAAGAAAATGCAGAGTTTGAAGCAAGCAAGAAGCTCTGTTCAGGAGTATACAGACGAGTTCTATCGACTTCTCATCAGAACAGGCCATGCAGAAGCTGATAAGGAGAAAGTTTCGTGATACCTTAATGGGTTAAGGCCAAGCATTCAGGAGGAGCTGAATCTGGTTCGAATGAACAGTATTGAAGAGGCATACCAATTTGCTCTAAAAGTAGAGGAAAAGCTGAATAAGAAGTTTGAGAGCAGACAAAACGGAAGAGGTCGCGGTGGACGATCTTGTGGACGGTCATATGGTGGCTGAAATGAAGATCTGAAAAAGAAAGACGAGGCCAGTAGCAGTCAGAATCAGAGAGGAAATAATTCCAATCATTTTCAACAACAGAATAATAGAGATCAGAGAGGAAGAGGAAGAAGACAGGGATCTGGAAGAGGTGGCTTCCGTGGAACATATTTTCACTGTGGAGAAGAAGGTCATAGAGCATTTGAATGTCCTCAGCGCCAAGGCAGGACAGACAGGAGAAATGAAGGCCAGGCCAGAGTTGCACATGTAGATGAAGATGCCAGATCATCAAATTCTGAAGATGCTGAAAAAGGAGAAACGTTGATTAACAGAAGAGTCCTATTGAGTGGTGAGAATAAACCTGAGCAAAAGAGGAGCCTGTTTCGCACCAGGTGCAAGTGTGAAGGTAAATGTTGTGATGTGATTATTGATAGTGGAAGCACTGACAATTTGGTGTCAGAAGAGATGGTGACAAAGTTGAAGCTCAAGAGATAGAAACACCCATGTCGATATCGGATTGCCTGGGTACAGGATGACCACAGGGTCATGGTCAATGAACAATGCCTGGTGAAGTTCAAGATTAGCAGATACCAAGATGAGTTATTGTGTGATATCATATCTATGGATGCATGTCATATGTTGTTGGGTAGATCATGGAAGTTTGACAGATGTACTGTACATAATGGCCGTTCGAATACCTATTCCCTAACAAAGAATGGAGTGCGGCATAAGCTAAAGCAATTGAAGGAGACCGAAAAAAAGGTATGTGGTAATGCAAGGATAAGTTTTTTTGATGGAAGAAATTTCCTAGATGGTATGAGGCATGAGTGTGTATGTTTTGCTTTAATTCTAAAAGCTGGTAAAGAGGAAGTAGAAGATGTTCTTGTAGAAATTGCAGATTTGTTGAATGAGTTTCAGGATATTGTATCCGATAACGTGCCTGATAGATTACCACCAGTTAGGAAGATCAGTCATCAGATTGACTTGATCCTAGGAGCGAGTTTGCCGAATAAGGCAGCACACAGAATGACACCTGCAGAAAGTGAGGAGTTGAACAGACAAGTACATGAATTGTTACAAAAGGCGTTGATTCGAGAGAGTCTGAGTCCCTGTGCTGTACCAGTAGTATTAGCACCAAAGAAAAATGGAGAGTGGAGGATGTGTACAGATTTTAGGGCAATAAACAAGATCACAATCAAATACAGGTTTCCATTGCCACGAATGAATGATATTATGGACTGTTTGAGTGGAGCTGTGTATTTCTCAAAGATAGATCTGAAGAGTGGATATCATCAGATTCAGATCAGAGAAGGAGATGAATAGAAGACTACCTTCAAGACAAAGGAAGGACTATATGAGTGGTTAGTCATGCTTTTTGGGCTAACCAATGCACCGAGCACTTTCATGCGGCTCATGAATGAGGTTCTGAAAGAATTTTTGAGTAAGTTTGTCATTGTTTACCTAGATGACATTTTGATTTTTAGCAAGACATTGGAGGAACATATGATGCATATTCGTATGGTGTTTGAGAAGTTGAGAGATGAGAAATTGTTGATTAACTTGAAGAAGTGCAATTTTGTGAAGAAAGAGTTAGTGTATTTGGGATTTGTAGTCTCAGCAGAAGGTCTAAAAATAGACCCAGAGAAGGTAGAGGCTATCATTGAATGGCCTACTCCAAGGAGTGCTATTGAAGTAAGATCTTTTCATGGTCTAGCTAGCTTTTACAGAAATTTTATCAAAAATTTTAGCAGTATTTGTGGACCCTTGACTGAAACAATGAGAGGGAATAGAAAACAGTTTAAGTGGACTAAAGGAGCAGAAAAAAGTTTTCAATTATTGAAACAAAAAGTTACAGAACAACCTGTTTTAGCACTTTCAGATTTCAGTAAGGTGTTTCAAGTAGATTGTGATGTTAGTGGTACTGCAATAGGAGCTGTTATGAGCCAAGAAGGTAAACTTGTTGCTTATTTTAGTGAGAAGTTAAATGATGCTAAGAGAAAATATTCTGTTTATGATCAAGAATTTTATGCTATAGTTCAGGCATTAAAGAAGTGGAGACATTATCTACTTCCTAATTAGTTTGTTTTGTATACTGATCATCAAGCTTTGCAATATTTGAATAGTCAAAGAAAATTGAATCAAAGGCATTTGAAATGGGTTGAGTTTTTGCAGAGTTATACATTTGTTTTGAAACACAGGAGTGGAAAGTCTAATAGGGTTGCAGATGCTCTTAGCAGAAGGCAACTATTGCTGACAGAAATGTAGATTGAAGTGGTTGGGTTGAAAGAACTCAAGAATTTGTATCTAGAGGATCCTGATTTTGGTGAAGCGTGGAAAGCTTGTACAGAACCTGTTACTCTAGACAGGACGAAATGGCTGGATTTCATCATCCAGTATGATATGCTATTCAAAGGGAGTTAATTGTGCATTCCACAAAGTTCTATGAGGGAGAATCTCATCAAGGGGAAGCCTTGGGAGGATATTAGTATGGACTTTGTTCTTGGTTTACCAAGGACACAGCGGGGACATGATTCAATTTTTGTGGTGGTTGACAGATTTTCAAAGATGACACATTTCATTCCCTTCAAGAAGACTAATGATGTTGTTCATGTAGCAGAATTATTTTTCAGAGTAGTGAGACTTCATGGTTTGCCAAAGACCATAGTTTCAGATCGGGACACTAAGTTTGTTGGATATTTCTTGCGTACATTGTGGAAGAAGTTGAAGACAGATTTGAAGTTCAGTTCATCACATCATCCACAGACTGATGGACAGACAGAGGTGGTGAATAGGAGTTTGGAAAATTTGCTGAGATGTTTGGTTGGAGATAAGCCAACAGGATGGGATTTGATTTTACCACAGGCAGAATTTGCATACAATAATTTTGTCAATAGGAGCACTGGTAAATCACCATTCTAAATCGTATATGGAAGTAGTCCAAGAAATGCATCTGAATTAAGAAAGATAGATAAAAGAGAAATAAGTAGTGCTGAAGCTGAATATTTTGCAGAACACTTGAAGAACATCCATGAGGAGGTGAGGAAACATATTAACAAGATGAATGCGCAGTATAAGGCTAAGGCAGATGAGAAAAGGAGGCATAACGAATTTTAGGTTGGTGATGAAGTCATGGTTCATTTGCGGAAGGAGCGATTTCCATTTGGTACATATAACAATCTGAAAATGAAGAAGTTTGGGCCATGTAAGATATTGAAGAAGCATGATTCAGAAAATGCATATGAGGTCGAATTGCCTAGTGAACTGAATATTTCACCAGTGTTTAACATTTCAGATTTGACAGAGTATCACAAAGGAGGTGTTGAAGATGAGGTTGCAGCAGCACAGTGGAGTATTCCAGCAACTAGTTCAGACACTAAGGAGATCGAAGATATACTGGACAGTCGTGTTGGCAGAAGCACAAGGAACAGGACATATGAAGAATATCTGGTCAAGTGGAAAGGATGACCTATTGAAGATTCATCATGGCTAACAAAGGAGGAGGTTAACCGTCTTGGTTTTTCTCTGCACACCTAACTCGTGACAGGGTCACTTCTCAAATTACCCTAGGTGTCTGATGCAGAAGCATCCTGGGCGTAAGAGCAATCTTGCATCACCCAAAAATATTTCTATTTTTGAATTCAGTAAGGGCTATTTTGTGCAGAGCTGCTATTTATGAAAAGGTACTATTTTTGGTAATTTTTGTATGTGCTCGAAATGATCTGATTTCTTTCTTGGAGGTTCATTTTGGTCATATAAGTCTGCCAGTAAAGTTTCATTGCCAGATCAAGTGTATATTGGAAGATATTGAAGATTTTCGGTATTGGTAGTAGGGTACAGAAAATTTGAACTCAGTTTTGAAACCTTTAGTGGCCCCGGATGAGGTCAAAAATTTGGGTGATGCGCGCTTGCACCGGTCAAGCCTGTAGGGCGCTTCATGGCATTTTCGAAATAGGGTTATAATAGCCGATCGGGTCAACTGGTGATGACTTATGGTCTTCGAAAGTTGGACCACCTGAAATGGAAGAAAATAATTTTCTTCAAAAGTTCTGTTTGGGTTTCAAAGGTTATCTTGAGCCGACTATGATGTAATAAAATGTAAAATAAAATAATGCTAAGTTTGGTCGGCCTTATTAGCTAAAATTTTGGAGATGTTGAAGATCCTGATAGGGTCAAATTTGCGAAGGCCAGATTGAAAGGTCATGGGAAGATCTGGTGGCAAGAAATTCAATTGGAGCGAAATAGAAGAGGGAAATATAAAATCACAAGATGGGATCGAATGGTGGATAAATTGAAGCGACAGTTCATTCCTGTTGATTATGAGCTTGACCTACTGAAGAAAATGCAGAGTTTGAAGCAAGCAGGAAGATCTGTTCAGGAGTATACAGACGAGTTCTATCGACTTCTCATCAGAACAGGCCATGCAAAAGCTGATAAGGAGAAAGTTGCCCGATACCTTAATGGGTTAAGGCCAAGCATTCAGGAGGAGCTGAATCTAGTTCGAATGAACAGTATTGAAGAGGCATACCAGTTTGCCCTAAAAGTAGAGGAAAAGCTGAATAAGAAGTTTGAGAGCAGACAAAACGGAAGAGGTCGCGGTGGACGATCTGGTGGACGGTCATATGGTGGCCGAAATGAAGATCCGAAAAAGAAGGACGAGGCCAGTAGCAGTCAGAATCAGAGAGGAAATAATTCAAATCATTTTCAGGATCAGAATAATAGAGATCAGAGAGGAAGAGGAAGAGGACAGGGATCTATAAGAGGTGGCTTCCATGGAACATGTTTTCACTGTGGAGAAGAAGGTCATAGGGCATTTGAATGTCCTCACTGCCAAGCTAGGACAGACAGGAGAAATTAAGGCCAGGCTAGAGTTGCACATGTAGATGAAGATGCCAGATCATCAAATTCTGAAGATGCTGAATGAGGAGAAACGTTGATTAACAGAAGAGTCCTGTTGAGTGGTGAGAATGAACCTGAGCAAAGGAGGAGCCTGTTTCGCACCAGGTGCAAGTGTGAAGGTAAATGTTGTGATGTGATTATTGATAGTGGAAGCACTGACAATTTGGTGTCAGAAGAGATGGTGACAAAGTTGAAGCTCAAGAGACAGAAACACTCACGTCCATATCGGATTGCCTGGGTATAGGATGACCACAAGGTCATGGTCAATGAACAATGCCTAGTGAAGTTCAAGATTGGCGGATACCAAGATGAGGTATTATGTGATATCATATCTATGGATGCATGTCATATGTTGTTGGGTAGACCATGGCAGTTTGACAGATGTGCTGTGCACGATGGTCGTGCGAATACCTATTCCCTAACAAAGGATGGAATGCGGCATAAGCTAAAGCCATTGAAGGAGACCGAAGAAAAGGTATGTGGTAATGCAAGGATAAGTTTTTTTGATGAAAATTTTTTTCTAGATAGTATGAGACATGAGCGTGTATGTTTTGCTTTAATTCCAAAAGCTGGTAAAGAGGAAGTAGAAGATGTTCCTGTAAAAGTTGCAGATTTGTTGAATGAGTTTCAGGATATTGTATCCGATAACGTGACTGATGGATTACCACCAGTTAGGAAGATCAGTCATCAGATAGACTTGATCCTAGGAGCGAGTTTGCCGAATAAGGCAGCACACAGAATGATACCTGTAGAAAGTGAGGAGTTGAACAGACAAGTACATGAACTGTTACAAAAGGGGTTGATTCGAGAGAGTCTGACTCCCTATGCTGTACCAACGGTATTAGCACCAAAGAAAAATGGAGAGTGGAGGATGTGTACAGATTCTAGGGCAATAGAAAAGATCACAATCAAGTACAGGTTTCCATTGCCACGAATGGATGATATTATGGACTGTTTGAGTGGAGCTGTGTATTTCTCAAAGATAGATCTGAAGAGTGGATATCATCAGATTCAGATCAGATAAGGAGATGAATGGAAGACTGCCTTCAAGACAAAGGAAGGACTATATGAGTGGTTAGTCATACCTTTTGGGCTAACCAATGCACCGAGCACTTTCATGCGGCTCATGAACGAGGTTCTGAAAGAATTTCTGGGTAACTTTGTCATTGTTTACCTAGATGATATTTTGATTTTTAGCAAGACATTGGAGAAACATATGATGCATATTCGTATGGTGTTTGAGAAGTTGAGAGATGAGAAATTGTTGATTAACTTGACGATGTGCAATTTTGTGAAGAAAGAGTTAGTATATTTGGGATTTGTAGTCTCAGCAGAAGGTCTAAAAATGGACCTAGAGAAGGTACAGGCTATCCTTGAATGGCCTACTCCAACGAGTGCTACTGAGGTAAGATCTTTTTATGGTCTAGCTAGCTTTTATAGAAAGCTTATCAGAAATTTTAGCAGTATTTGTAGACCCTTGACTGAAACAATGAGAGGGGATAGAAAAGAGTTTAAGTGGACTAAAGGAGCAGAAAAGAGTTTTCAATTATTGAAATAAAAAGTTACAGAACATCCTGTTTTAGCACTTCCAGATTTTAATAAGGTGTTTCAAATAGATTGCGATGCTAGTGGTACTGCAATAGGAGCTGTTATGAGCCAAGAAGGTAAACCTGTTGCTTATTTTAGTGAGAAATTAAATGATGCCAAGAGAAAATATTCTATTTATGATCAGGAATTTTATGCTATAGTTCGGGCATTAAAGAATTGGAGACATTATCTTCTTTCTAAGGAGTTTGTTTTTTATACTAATCATCAAGCTTTGCAATATTTGAATAGTCAAAAAAAATTGAATCAAAGGCATTTGAAATGGGTTGAGTTTTTGCAAAGTTATACATTTGTTTTCAAACACAGGAGTGGAAAGTCTAATAGGGTTGGTGATGAAGTCATGGTTCATTTGCGGAAGGAGCGGTTTCCAGTTGGTACATATAACAAGCTGAAAATGAAGAAGTTTGGGCCATGTAAGATATTGAAGAAGCATGATTCAGGAAATGCATATGAGGTCGAATTGCCTAGTGAACTGAATATTTCACCAGTGTTTAACATTTCAGATTTGACAGAGTATCACGAAGGAGGTGTTGAAGATGAGGTTGCAGCAGCATAGTGGAGTATTCCAGCAACTAGTTCAGACACTAAGGAGATCGAAGATATACTAGACAGTCGTGTTGGCAGAAGCACAATGAACAGGACATATGAAGAATATCTGGTCAAGTGGAAAGGATGACCTGTTGAAGATTCATCATGGCTAACAAAGGAGGAGGTTAACCATCTTGGTTTTCCTCTGCACACCTAAGTCGTGACAGGGTCACTTCTCAAATCACCCTGGGTGTCTGATACAGGAGCATCCTGGGCGTAAGAGCAATCTTGCATCACCCAAAAATATTTCTATTTTTGAATTCAGTAAGGGCTATTTTGTGCAGAGCTGCTATTTATGGAAAGTTACTATTTTTGGTAATTTTTGTATGTGCTCAGAATGATCTGATTTCTTTCTTGGAGGTTCATTTTGGTCATATAAGTCTGCTAGTAAAGTTTCATTGCTAGATCAAGTGTATATTGGAAGATATTGAAGATTTTCGGTATTGGCAGCAGGGTACAGAAACTTTAAACTCAGTTTTGAAGGCTTTAGAGGCCCCGGATGAGGTCAAAAATTTGGGTGACGAGCGCTTGCGCCAGTCAAGCCTATAGAGCGCTTCGTGGCATTTCCGAAATGGGGTTATAATAGCCGATCTGGTCAACTGGTGATGACTTATGGTCTTCGAAAGTTGGACCACCTGAAATGGCAAAAAATAATTTTCTTCAAAATTTCTGTTCGGGTTTCAAAGGTTATCTTGAGCTGACTATGATGTAATAAAATATAAAATAAAATAATGCTAAGTTTGGTCGGCTTTATTGGCTAAAATTATGGAACCTTCCCAAGCGATGGAAAATTGCCTATATAAGGAAGGCTGTATTATTGTCTTAGGCAGTTCAGAATAGTTCTGGGGTAGTAGATCTGGGTAATAGTTCGAGGCTTTGTCCTACAGAATATTGTAAGGGAATGCCCATGTGGCTTTGCATATTGTAATTCTAAAAGTTTGTAATTCCACATTTGTGGAGATAATAAGAAGCCAATTTTTGGTTCTTGCATATTATTGTTGTTTCTCTATTTCTGTTATGTGTTTGTGGTATTAAGGGGAGCACCCTTCATCAAGTGGTATCAGAGCAGGGGTTCCTGAGTATGTAAACAGATCGTCGATTGTGAGGCAGTTTGCACCAGGACCGTGGTTAGGGTTTCAGCGCGCATCGCAAAAATACCTCCATGAAGAGAACGTGGTGGAAGACCTGGTGTTGTGAGACCTAAGGTTAGAGAGTTGCAGAGACAAGTGCGAGCATTGCAAGAAGAGATTCGTAGAGGAATAAATCTTAATGTCAGAGATGAAAGCGAGGATGAAGCCGAAGAAGAATATGAAGCAGGAGAAGTTGAAATTGTGAACCAGAAGGAAGAAAGACTTTTTCGGGCGATTTCCAAGATTGGGAAAAGACCTAAGATTAAGGTTCCTACATTTTTTGGAAATTTTAACCCAGAGGAATTGATCGACTGGATCAATGAATGTGAGGAATATTTTGAGTATGAAGATGTTGAAGATCCTGATAGGGTCAAATTTGCGAAGGCCAAATTGAAAGGTCATGCGAAGATCTGGTGGCAAGAAGTTCAATTGGAGTGAAATAGAAGAGGGAAAGATAAAATCATAAGATGGGATCGGATGGTGGATAAATTGAAGCGACAGTTTATTCCTGTTGATTATGAGCTTGACCTACTGAAGAAAATACAGAGTTTGAAGCAAGCAGGAAGATCTGTTCAGGAGTATACAGACGAGTTCTATCGACTTCTCATCAGAACAAGCCATGCAGAAGCTGATAAGGAGAAAGTTGCCCGATACCTTAATGGGTTAAGGTGAAGCATTCAGGAGGAGCTGAATCTGGTTCGAATGAACAGTATTGAAGAGGCATACCAGTTTGCCCTAAAATTAGAGGAAAAGCTGAATAAGAAGTTTGAGAGCAGACAAAATGGAAGAGGTCACGGTGGACGATCTGGTGGATGGTCATATGGTGGCCGAAATGAAGATCCGAAAAAGAAGAACGAGGCCAGTAGCAGTCGGAATCAGAAAGGAAATAATTCTAATCATTTTCAAAATCTGAATAATAGAGATCAGAGAGGAAGAGGAAGAGGACAGGGATCTGGAAGAGTTGGCTTCCGTGGAACATGTTTTCACTGTGGAGAAGAAGGTCATAGGGCAGTTGAATGTCCTCAGCGCCAAGGCAGGACAGACAGGAGAAATGAATGCCAGGCCAGAGTTGCACATGTAGATGAAGATGCCAGATCATCAAATTCTGAAGATGCTGAAAGAGGAGAAATGTTGATTAACAGAAGAGTCCTGTTGAGTGGTGAGAATGAACCTGAGCAAAGGAGGAGCCTGTTTCGTACCAGGTGCAAGTGTGAAGGTAAATGTTGTGATGTGATTATTGATAGTGGAAGCACTGACAATTTGGTGTCAGAAGAGATGGTGACAAAGTTGAAGCTCAAGAGACAGAAACACCCACGTCCATAGCGGATTTCCTGGGTACAGGATGACCACAGGGTCATGGTCAATGAACAACGCCTGGTGAAGTTCAAGATTGGCGGATACCAAGATGAGGTATTATGTGATATCATATCTATGGATGCATGTCATATGTTGTTGGGTAGACCATGACAGTTTGACAGATGTGCTGTACACGATGGCCGTGCGAATACCTATTCACTAACAAAGGATGGAGTGCGGCATAAGCTAAAGCTATTGAAGGAGACCGAAGAAAAGGTATGTGGTAATGCAAGGATGAATTTTTTTGATGGAAAAAATTTTCTAGATGGTATGAGGCATGAGCATGTATGTTTTGCTTTAATTCCAAAAACTGGTAAAGAGGAAGTAGAAGATGTTCCTGTAGAAGTTGCAGATTTGTTGAATGAGTTTCAGGATATTGTATCCGATAACATGCCTGATGGATTACCACCAGTTAGGAAGATCAGTCATCAGATGGACTTGATCCCATGAGTGAGTTTGCCGAATAAGGTAGCACACAGAATGACACCTGCAGAAAGTGAGGAGTTGAACAGACAAGTACATGAACTGTTACAAAAGGGGTTGATTCGAGAGAGTCTGAGTCCCTGTGCTATACCAGCGGTATTAGTACCAAAGAAAAATGGAGAGTGGAGGATGTGTACAGATTCTAGGGCAATAAACAAGATCACAACCAAGTACAGGTTTTTATTACCACGAATGGATGATATTATGGACTGTTTGAGTGGAGCTGTGTATTTCTCAAAGATAGATCTGAAGAGTGGATATCATCAGATTCGGATCAGAGAAGGAGATGAATGGAAGACTGCCTTCAAGACAAAGGAAGTACTATATGAGTGGTTAGTCATGCCTTTTGGGCTAACCAATGCACTGAGCACTTTCATGCGGCTCATGAACGAGGTTCTGAAAGAATTTCTAGGTAAGTTTGTCATTGTTTACCTAGATGACATTTTAATTTTTAGCAAGACATTGGAGGAACATATGATGCATATTCGTATGGTATTTGAGAATTTGAGAGATGAAAAATTGTTGATTAACTTGAAGAAGTGCAGTTTTGTGAAGAAAGAGTTAGTGTATTTAGGATTTGTAGTCTCAGCAGAAGGTCTAAAAATGGACCTAGAGAAGGTACAGGCTATCCTTGAATGGCCTACTCCAAGGAGTGCTACTGAGGTAAGATCTTTTCATGGTCTAGCTAGCTTTTACAGAAAGTTTATCAAAAATTTTAGCAGTATTTGTGGACCCTTGACTGAAACAATAAGAGGGGATAGAAAAGAGTTTAAGTGGACTAAAGGAGCAGAAAAGAGTTTTCAATTATTGAAACAAAAAGTTACAGAACAACCTATTTTAGCACTTCTAGATTTCAATAAGGTGTTTCAAGTAGATTGTGATGCTAGTGGTATTGCAATAGGAGCTGTTATGAGCCAAGAAGGTAAACCTGTTGCTTATTTTAGTGAGAAGTTAAATGATGCCAAGAGAAAATATTCTGTTTATGATCAGGAATTTTATGCTATAGTTCAGGCATTAAAGAAGTGGAGACATTATCTACTTCCTAAGGAGTTTGTTTTGTATACTGATCATCAAGCTTTGCAATATTTGAATAGTCAAGGAAAATTGAATCAAAGGCATTTGAAATGGGTTGAGTTTTTGCAGAGTTATACATTTTTTTGAAACACAGGAGTGGAAAGTCTAATAGGGTTGCAGATGCTCTTAGCAGAAGGCAACTATTGCTGACAGAAATGCAGATTGAAGTGGTTGGGTTCAAGGAACTCAAGAATTTGTATCCACAGGATCTTGATTTTGGTGAAGCTTGGAAAGTTTGTACAGAACCTGTTACTCTAGACAGGACGAAATGGCTGGATTTCATCATCCAGGATGATATGCTATTCAAAGGGAGTCAATTATGCATTCCATGAAGTTCTATGAGGGAGAATCTCATCAAGGAGAAGCCTTGGGAGGATATCAGTATGGACTTTATTCTCGGTTTACCGAGGACACAGCGGGGACATGATTCAATTTTTTTGGTGGTTGACAGATTTTCAAAGATGGCACATTTCATTCCCTGCAAGAAGACTAATGATGCTGTTCATGTAGCAAAATTATTTTTCAGAGAAGTAGTGAGACTTCATGTTTTTTCAAAGACCATAGTTTCAGATCGGGACACTAAGTTTGTTGGATATTTCTGGCGTACATTGTGGAAGATGTTGAAGATAGATTTGAAGTTCAGTTCATCACATCATCCACAGACTGATGGATAGACAGAGGTGGTGAATAGGAGTTTAGAAAATTTGCTGAGATGTTTGGTTGGAGATAAGCCAACAGGATGGGATTTGATTTTACGACAGGCAGAATTTCCATTCAATAATTCTGTCAATAGGAGCACTGGTAAATCACCATTCCAAATTGTATATGGAAGTAGTCCAAGAAATGCATCTGAATTGAGAAAGATAGATAAAGGAGAAATAAGTAGTGCTGAAGCTGAAGATTTTGCAGAACACTTGAAGAACATCCATGAGGAGGTGAGGAAACATATTAACAAGATGAATGTGCGATATAAGGCTAAGGTAGATGAGAAAAGGAGGCATAAGAAATTTCAGGTTGGTGATGAAGTCATGGTTCATTTGTGGAAGGAGCGGTTTCCAGTTGGTACATATAACAAGCTGAAAATGAAGAAGTTTGGGCCATGTAAGATATTGAAGAAGCATGATTCAGGAAATGCATATGAGGTCGAATTGCTTAGTGAACTGAATATTTCACCAGTGTTTAACATTTCAGATTTGACAAAGTATCACGAAGGAGGTGTTGAAGATGAGGTTGCAGCAGCACAGTGGAGTATTCCAGCAACTAGTTCAGACACTAAGGAGATCAAAGATATACTAGACAGTCATGTTGGCAGAAGCACAAGGAACAGGACATATGAAGAATATCTGGTCAAGTGGAAAGGATGACCTGTTGAAGATTCATCATGGCTAACAAAGGAGGAGGTTAACCATCTTGGTTTTCTTCTGCACACCTAAGTCGTGACAGGGTCACTTCTCAAATTACCCTGGGTGTCTGATGCAGGAGCATCCTGGGCGTAAGAGCAATCTTGCATCACCCAAAAATATTTCTATTTTTGAATTCAGTAAGGGCTATTTTGTGCAGAGCTACTATTTAATGAAAGTTCCTATTTTTGGTAATTTTTGTATGTGCTCAGAATGATCTGATTTCTTTCTTGGAGGTTCATTTTGGTCATATAAGTCTGCCAGTAAAGTTTCATTGCCAGATCAAGTGTATATTGGAAGATATTGATGATTTTCGGTATTGGCAGCAGGGTACAGAAACTTTGAACTCAGTTTTGAAGGCTTTAGAGGCCCCGGATGAGGTCAAAAATTTTGATGACGGGCACTTCCGTTGGTCAAGCCTGTAGAGCGCTTCGTGGCATTTCCGAAATGGGGTTATAATAGCCGATCGGGTCAACTAGTGATGACTTATGGTCTTCGGAAGTTGGACCACCTGAAATGGCAGAAAATAATTTTCTTCAAAATTTCTGTTCGGGTTTCAAAGGTTATCTTGAGCCGACTATGATGTAATAAAATGTAAAATAAATAATGCTAAGTTTGGTCAGCCTTATTGGCTAAAATTCTGGAACCTTCCTAGGCGGTGGAAAATTGCCTATATAAAGAAGGCTGTATTATTGTCTTAGGCAGTTCAGAATAGTTCTGGGGTAGTAGATCTGGGTAATAGTTCGAGGCTTTGTCCTACAGAATATTG
>BSBK01008377.1:0-202500 GCA_027943335.1 Chamaecyparis obtusa | reverse complement strand
TTACAGTAAAAAATCAGGGACCAAAAGCAATAAGATTTCAGAACCCCTGTAAAGTCAAAAATTCTCTAACTTATACCACTAGCTACCTTGGGATCCTCAAGATCAGATGCAACAAGCTTCAGACAGCTAGGGCTAAGGTCTCAACCACCCAACATGCCAAAATTTACAACAAAATTTATTACAAAGGTGGGAAACCAAGTAGTCTAAAGAAAGAAAATCTCAAACAGATCTGCAATCATGAAAATATGCGAGCCAGGATAGAGAACTAGGAGCTACCATGAAAATTAGTCAAATCCATCCAACTGCAAATGCCTCTTGAGCCAAGAGTGTAATCATTCCTCACGGTACAAATCCCTTTTCAAACAACCACCAGGCACCCTAGACCACACTGCAAATCACTTCTCACCAAATAGGGTCACTTCTACATTCAATTCCATAAAAATATGGTACCCTCTGTCGCTGAAAATTCATAGAAAATCAAACTTGATAATGAGATGGTTACAAGCACTTCGCGGGCTCTAAGTTCTTCAACTGTTTCCCCTAGTCATGCAACCACACAGTCAAATCTCTCACTGCCATAGGAATCCGGGCAACAAATCATGCATGGTCACATGATCGCATAGCCTGGGGATGGGCTATGCGAACATGCGACAGCCCATAAACATTAGCCACCACTGGTTAACAACACCACAACCGTTACCACAACTAGTTTGTTGCATGATCGCATAGCCTAAAAATGAGCTATGCAAACATGCGATAGCCCGCTACATTAACCGCCACCAGTTAACACCACCGCAGGAAAACTGCCACCACCACCGCCACTGCACAACTCCACAACCATGAACAAGGACACGTGGTGCCCTATTGCATGATCGCATAGCTGAGAGGAGGGCTATGCAATCATGCGATAGCCAACCAAAGGCTGCCCTATCACCACATCTGTGACACGGAACCACAACTAGACCACACTACCAACTGGCCCTCGAGACACGTGGCAAGTGGTCGCATGATCACATAGCCAAAAGCTGGGCTATGTGATCATGCGATAGCCAATTACAGCCTACCACATGTCCACCCTCAGGACTACACCAAAGAAGCCAAACCCACCTAGAGGATCAGATGGTTGTCGCAAAAGTGCATGGCCCTGACACAACCTTTGTGCTTTAATGACAACCGTTGATCTTCTGACATGTTAGGACCCTCTGCCCAATCTGGAAAGTTAGGTCCCACCACCATCGCACTTGCACACTTAGAAAAGAAGACCAGCAGGTAGCTACATAGGACTAGGACCCACATAGCCACGTGGCAAGCGGTCGCATGATCGCATGTCAAAAAAGTCTAACATGCGGCCATGCGACAACCAATAGGGAATAAGCCTTTGAAAATTTGGGCCCACCAAATGGAAGCAACATTGGAACAGATAAGATCAATGGTAGGTGCATGATTGCATGGGTAAGGAATATTCCATGTGATCACACGCTGACTTTTGATCTCCTCCCTTTGGCCCCACATGGTCACACTTGGGCGGTTAAGACAAAGAATAAGGAGAGCTGGCAGAAAATAAGATAGGCAAGGTCGAAAACACATAGTGTTTTCTGTGAAAGATAAAAAACACAGTTTTCAACATGACACAAAGGCAAAAAAAAAAGCTGAAAACAACATGGGCTTTTATGTAGGCCAAAGAGGTCGAAAACAATGTGGATTTTTGAAAACACAGTATGTTTTCGACACTCTAGCAGAAATTTAAAATGCTTCCCGCGGACCTTAGAATTTGAAAAACTTTCTGGGTTTTGTGGATTAGGAGATGCAGTTCGAACCAGGGCTAGGTGACAACATAAACTACTAGGGATAAGACATGCATACCCTGAAACACTAAATATTTTCACCACAAGTCAAGACTGAGATTGCAGGCATGGCAGGATAGCAAAATAAAAATATTACAGGGAAAAGGCCAATTACAAAGGATTTTGGAATGATAGAAAATTGACCTAACAGTGGCTCTATTTGGGGATGTATGCCTCTTGTAGGCATAGCAAGGACTTAGAATCATTGGTTAAAGAAGACCATCCCACAGGACAAAAATGCAGAGACCAAGGAACAAGTAGGGCAAGACCAAGCAATAGGACCAAAAACTGATAGACCAAGGCAAAACAAGGTAGGGGAAAGCAACCTATATACAAGAATTTACAAGATGTACAACCCTAACTACTGTTCATGGAAAACAGAGTACCTCAAATGAAGTACTACTTCAAGAATTGTCCATGAATTGGCAACTCTTGAATATCACCATTAGAATCCTTGATGATGTAAGAATCTTGGCCCCACTTCTCATGAATCAGATATGGCCCTAACCAGATGGGATCAAATTTACCATGTTTCCCCTTATCCTCCAATCTGGCATTCCAAGCTAACACCAAATCACCAGGCTCAAACTTTCTGTCAATAGTCCTTTTATCATATAGATTCTTAACCTGCAACTATAATTTGACATTCCTTGCAACTGATTCTCTTCTAGTTTCATCCAACCTAATGTCCTCAATTCTCAACTGCATCTCATCATCAATGTCATCATCATACAACTGCACAAACTTGTACATCTCCAAAAAATTATTCTGAGGCATCCTAGCATGAATTCCATACACCAAGTCAAATGGTGCACAACCAATTTCCTTCTTCACAGTTACCCTATCAGCCCATAAAGCTAATGGCAGCTTCAAATTCCATGCCCTCCTATTCTCCTCTAGAATTCTCTTCAAAATTTTAATCAAGCCCTTATTAGTAGATTCTGCCTGACCATTTCCCTGCAGATGATAAGGTGAGGAATTAGAAATCTGAATTCCCAAACCTTTGCAAAAGTCCTTATATTCAGCAGACTTGAAGCACATAGCATTGTCACTCACTATCCTCTCAGGGCACCCAAACCTTGTAACAATATTATTCATCAGAAAGTCAATTACCATCCTGCTAGTTGCATTCCTTGTAGGTATAGCTTCTACCCACTTTGTAAAGTAGTCAGTGGCAACTAAGATCCATAAATGTCCTCCACTTGACTTGTTTGGTATCTCCCCTATGAAATCAATTCCCCACTACTGGAAAGGAGCCTGAACTTCTACTAGTTTTAATGGTACATTACCTAAAAACTTAAGCTTACCAGAGAACCTTTGACAAGCATCACATCTCCTTACCAACTATTCTGCATCCTTGAAGACTATGGGCCACCAAAATCCTACTCTCAAGATCTTATGAGTAGTTGTTTTACCCATATAATGTCCACCACAAACTCCCTCATGCATCTCCTTCAATAACACATTAACCTGATTCTCATCTACACATTTCAATAGTATGCAATCTAGATTTTTTCTATACAACTTACATTTCACAATTACATACTTGATGGCTTGTAACTTCAATGTCCTCTTTTGATTATCATTCATACTATCTGGACACCTTATGTTTCTCAAATAGTAAATAATATCCTGATACCAAATACAATCATCCATATCACATGTATAATCAATTTCAGAATGATTTACTTGGTTTGCGTAAGATTGGATTGGGCCATCAGCTTTGCCAATCCCTGTCCTCTAACCAATTTAGTGATCTAGATCTCAACATTGAATTCCTGGATCCTATTGATCCATCTGCATCTTCTTCAAGACACCTGCTGTGAGAAAATATCCTTCACAGCTGCACTTGGCACAAAAGTAATCACAACTACTCCCATCAAGTAACATCTAAAGGCCTTGATTGCCTTCACAAGTGCATAAGCTTGTTTTTCATTTATGTCATATTTCAACTCTGTAGCCTCCAAAGATTTATTGAAAAATGCAATAGGCTGCTCAAAACCATCCCGATTCTTTTGTAACAAAACTGCAGCAATAGTGTGAAAGGATGCAAAAGAAAAGATATGCATTGGGACACTATAATCAGGTGCCTTTAGCACTAGTACATCTTTGATAGCCTGCTTGATATTCTTGAAATCCTCATCAGGCTCACCCTCCCAATTGATTACAAATCCCTTCTTCAACATCTTGGAAATAGGTCTAGTAACCTCTGCAAAGTTTGTTACAAACCTCCTCAAAAAATTGACCTGACCAAAGAAAGACTGAATCCCTTTAACATTCTTTGGCCTCTGAATTTTATCAGTTTCTGCTACCCTCTCTGAGTCAATTCTCACTCCTTGCTTCCCAACTAAGTGGCCAAGCAACTTACCCTCTGTGACACCAAAAACACATTTCCTTGGGTTTAATGAAATGCCAAATTCCAAGGCCCTCATAAATATTTTCTCTAAATGAACACAATGGTCTTCTTCCTTCTTGGAATAGGTAGTCAAATCATCCTGATACACAATAAGGAAATCATTAATGAAATCTAAAAAGGCAACATCCATTGCCCTCTGAAAAGTAGCACTAACATTTGTGAGACCAAAAGGCATTCTCACATAAACATATGTTCCCCAAGGTGTTGTAAATGCTATCTTCAATTATTTTGATTCCTTAACAATGACTTGATTGTAGCCAGAGAAACCATCCATCATTGACATCAATTCTGATTCAGTTACTCTTTGCAACATAGCCTCCATATTGGGCAAACAATAATTATCTTTCAGTGAGCTGATGTTCAAATTTCTGAAGTCCACACAAAGCTTGATGTCACCGTTCTTTTTTCTTACAGGAACAAGATTTGACACCCAAGAAGAATGCCTTATAGGCTTGATAATTCCTGCATCTCTCAAATTCATTAACTCTTCTTGGATCTTGGGTGCCAAAGTAGGATTAATAGGCCTTTTCTTTTGCCGAAAAGGTTTAGCATCTTCTCTCAATGGAATAACATGCTAAAATAAATCCTCCCTATAAACCTTTAGGTCATCATATGACCATGCAAAAACATGCCTAAATTTCTTCAATAATTCAATCAAAGGTCTCTTTACCTTTTGAGATATACCTCTACCAATGTACACTTTCTTAGGGGCCTCATGTGATCCAAGATTTATCTCCTCAAGATTAACATGATCTTCTCCTTTGATATTCTTTTGAACTCTATCTTGGTTGTCAAAAATAGTCTCCAAAACAACAAGCCCCTTGGGCACCTTGTTAGTTCTAAGATAAATGGCCTCATTGCCTAAGACAACCTCCCTTCCTTCTATTGACTCAATCAAGGCTGAACAATCAAGTTCCTAACCATGATATTGATCCTTGCAATCCATAAACTTTAAAATATCATTATCATCATAAAAAACTTGCCAATTCTCAATATTGTCTAGTATACTAGGCCTAGCCTGAATTTCAACTTTAGAAATTCCAGAGAATGTAACATCATTAGGATTGATTACAATATTGGCCAACAAGTCAGCCATCTTGTTGTTACTCCTATCCCTCCACTCAATATTGAAGGCATCAAACTATTCAATCAAATCCTACACTGCATTCCTATATTGTTTCAGCCTTCTATTCTTGGAAGCATACACTGACCTGACTTGGGACAACACGAACTCAAAATCACCAACAACACTTATGCATTTTATACCATGCTTTTGTGCGAACCTCAGTCCTAACAACAAAGCCTCATATTCTGCTATATTGTTGGTACAAAAGAAATTCAATGTGAAAGAGAACTTGTAGGTGTTTCCATCAGGAGAAATAAGAAAAATACCTACTCCTACGCCATCTTTACAGTTTGCACCATCAAAGTACATGACCCACAAATCACCCTCCATAGAGTCACCACCTACCTCAGTAGAAATAGGTGACAAAATAAGTTCATTTTCAAATATAGGGATCTCTGCCCTAAAAGCATTTACATCAGTATCCACAAAACATGTAGTTTCATTATCTATGTTTCTCTCAATCATGTGGCATACTCTTGGCTCTCGTTCAATCTTGACAAACTGCTCATCAATCTTGAAAGTTGCATAGGACAAATCACACCGTAAACTTCCACCCATAGCAGGACTCCATCTTCTAGATAGCAACATCCCATAATGAGGAGGGATATCCACCACCAAAACACTCATTGTTAGCTCTTTCTCTGGATATGCTGCCAACCTATATGGCATTGCATCGATAGTCCCAATGACTGGCACCTCCCTCTGATCCATTGCACAACATCTACCCTACACTGTATCAACTTTAAGGCCCAACCTCTCCATGATTTTGAAAGGCATGATAGTATTAGAGGCACCACTATCAATCATACAATTTCTTAATTTCATCCCATTCACAAGAACACTTAAGAAGAATGGGACAATATTTTCAAGGCTGGCATTGATAGAACTGTCCAAATATATTGGAGGAATTTAAGACACAATTCATTGAACAACAACATCCTTCAAAGCTTTATCCTAAGATCCATCGCATGAAGTATCATTTTTGTGAGTATTACCAACCCATGCAATAGCCTTATCTTTATGTTCAGGGATCCTCAACAATACTGACAATGGAACCTTAACTGTAATTTGTGACAACACAAATAACATGTCAATAGGGGTAGAAGTACGAATCTCAATCTGCACTGCCTTAACATCCTTTTTCTTGTTTAACATATTAGGTGTATTGACCACCTTCATTTTTTCAACCTTAGACATTGTATTAACTGGGTTCTCAATCTCACAAGAGATCTTTTCAATTCCAACTCCCTTAGGCTCACAATGTTTACCTTTTACATTCTTTAATTTCACCATGTGATCAACCTTTGATTTGTTCTCATTAGGTTCTCTGGAGTTGGTACTCTTTATAAACATTCCTGTAGCTTTCTCATTTGTATTCCTTGCCACCATGCCTCTAGTTTGCACTTGGGCAATCAATTCTACAGTAATCCTCTCCGTCTCTTCTCTAGAAGGCCTTCTCAAATTTACTGGCTCGGGAGAAGAGTTCATGTTACATGTTTTCTGATCAATGCACTCACCATCAGAAAAAACCTCTTGATGAAAAAGGGCTTGATTATGTCTTTTCAGACTCACATCTACCTCTTCATCAAAATTAGAATCATCTTCATATCCTAGATATGAATAAGCCATGTTGCAACCAACATCATCTTGTTCTATCTCCTCATTGCTACAATCTTGATTTGCAGCCATATATTGTGCAACCACACAATGCTCTGTAGAATGAGGGGACTAGCATGCAACACACCATGGTACATTTTCCATGACATTTATTGAAGCTTTATGTAGAGGGTCCGGGACACCTCTGCCATTGTTTCCTCTTGCAGCAGGGACAATAGGCTTGCCATCCTTCCATTGGGTATTGTAGGGGTAGTTCTGTAGTCTATTATACTTACTGAAATTATTGTTGAACCGATGCCTCTCATTGGTAGGAGCACTGATGTTCCTATTTGTAGGTGCCTTCAAATCCTTTAATGCATTACTCACCTTATCCAACTTATCTTCTTCTTTCCTCCTAGATCCAACATTCTTATCATTTTCCTTTTTGTATTTCCTATCCCCAAACAACTTTGGGTCATCTCTCTTTCCACCCAACTTTCCTGATATTGTCATGTTCTTCTCAATATTGACAGCAATCCTAAAATCATCCCTAAGAGTTCTTGGTTCTTTATCCCTCAATAAATATCCCATCTTCCCATCAAATGCATTAAAGTATGTAGTCAGACAGACATTGTCATCCAACTATATGACTTGGAACAACTTATGCATACCCTTCTGAAATCTCATGTTGAACTCAGCTGCAGACTCATTCTAATTTTTCCTTATGGTATTGAATTCATTCAACATGAAGCTAGCATTAGGCCTATCACCATATTTCTCTTTGAAACATTTCTCAAAAGAGTCCCAAGTATCAATACATCTATCAGGAAGCCTCTTAAACCAATCTCTAGCATCCTCCATTAGAGATTGAACAAATAATTTTATGACAACATCCTCATGCTCTACCTCATAATCATTAAGCATATCAAAAAATAACCTAAGATGCTCCTTAGAACTTATAGCATTATTACCAGCAAACTTAGGTACCTTATCTCTAATATCATTTGGAAAAGAATTTGGATAGCCAGGAATTCCATCAAAACTTATTTTCCTATAGCCTTCTAATTGCATAGGTCTTCTTTGAAAGCTCAAACTAGTGTTAACCCTAGGATCAAAATTAGCATCTACATTTATCTATGCATTTGACTACTACCTAGGATCTTGACCTATCCTAGCAGATGAAGAAGGAATAGATCTAGTATCATTACTAAGTGGAAAAGCAATAGTCATAGATGGCATACCTAGTTTAGTAGTATATGGGCCAAGAGCATTAGCTGAAGAAGCCCGCAAAAATTGGATCTTCCTTTTCTTTTCTGCAATGGTAGCATCAACCTCAGCTTTCTCTAGTTCTTAGCAAGGTCCTCATCTTCTTTTCTCCTTCTCTCCATTTTAATGTCCTTATTTGAATCAGGTGGTGGGATCCCTAGTATTGTCACTGGTTTTCTTGCTTGGTTACCCACCATCTTCTACTTTCCTTTCTCATTTATGATAACAGCAGGTCTAGTAATCCTGTGCCCATCCTTATCTTTAGGCAAAGGGACATAACTTTGCACTTGTCTAACCACAGGGCCCTCATTATCAAATTCATGATCCTGCAGTAAGCATTCTTGCTCACTCCTTAAGGCATCAAGATCACCAAAAACATCATGTTGCAACGTTTTAGGAGCAGAAGCAAGCATTTTGTTTCTCTCCTTCATTTCATTTATTTTTCTCAGAAGAGACTGCCTCTCTATCAAAGCATTTACCTTTTTAGCCTCTCTCTCCTCCTGTAATATTTTATGTATGGCATCCTGCTCTACCAATTGCAACCTCAATGCATTCAAGTCATCAAGATCTACCATAATGTCATCAGAACCAGATGACACATCCATATTAGGAAGATTTTGATATGGGAAATGAACCTGCCTATGTCTCATGGGTTCTCCTCTGAATTGATCTTCATCAAGATTCAAGTCAACCTCTAAACCCACATCTCTATTTTCTTCATTTTGAGCTACAAGCAACAGACATTTATCTTGAAATGCAGCCTAAGGGGTATCACAAAATCTCTCTTCAGAGTGACCACCTTCTAATCTAGAAACTCTGTTCTGTGAACCATCCTCACTTGAGGATACATGTGGTCTTTTGGCTCTTGCATTTCTCTATTCTCTCATGGGAGCACTGGTAGACTCACGATTCCTTCTAATCTAGCTCTTGTTTTCTTGTCTAGGCAATTGCTCTAGAATGACCTCTGGATTCCTTCTAACATATGACCTAGTATTTCTCCTCTTATCCATGTTTTTTTAATATGTTGTACTAGTTCAGACCTTTGAGCCGCCACCCACCTAGATGGGAAATCTTCAAAACACTCAGGAAAACAAGAACAAAAAATAACCTTTCTCTTTAGATTCTCCCTAGTAGAATCAATGACTCTTAACAAATGCATATCTTTTAGTTATCCCCAGTAGAGTCACCATTTTGTTGGTTGTGGATTATTATCTTTGATCTTCAACTTGCAGATTTACACTTTGATGGATAATTCAAATACAACTTCTGACTCTATCACCACTCCAAAGTCCACAAGGAAGAGGGCCAACTGACAAGGATCAAAGATCCTTCTACTCGCCTGAGCAGTACCTTGACTCACTTCTCTAAAGGAGTCTCAAAATGATGTATACAATGCTCAACACAAGTCTACAAAAGGTTTATCAAATGAATGTTTATGTTTGTGTGGTTGTTAACCATGACTTCAAGAGAAAAGACCAGTGCCTTATCCCAGGGCTCAGAGTCACCCAACTGTATACCTCAACTAAATATCTTAAATCAGACACAATGGAAACTAGAGTAAGTGCTTTGCCTATTACCCCTTTCCCTCAAGCACAAGGACATCAAATTCTATACCTAGCTGTAAACTCACTGAATCCACCTAAAAGGCTTTAATCCTAACTTTGTTAGAAACTCAGAGATGAATTCAAAATACTCTTTTTTTAGCATACATTAACACACTTTGTGATATTAACATATATGAGCTCAGAGACAAGCAAAAAGACATACACAAGATACCAGATTGGGATTCAAGAATGTTTTCATTAACAAATCTAAAATCGGCATACAATTAGCATGACACAAAGTTGAGAAAAGGACACCAAATCAAACCTCTATCAGTGTATTATAGTAAAAAACTAGGGACCAAAAGCAATAAGATTTCAGAACCCCTGCAAATTCAAAAATTCTCTAACTTATACCACTAGTTGCCTTGGGATCCTCAAGATCAGATGCAACAAGCTTCAGACAACTAGGGCTAAGGTCTCAACCACTCGACATGCCAAAATTTACAACATAATTTATTACAAAGGAGGGAAACCAAGCAGTCTAGAGAAAGAAAATCTCAAACAGATCTACAATCATGAAAATCTGTGAGCCAGGATAGAGAACTAGGAGCTGCCATGAAAATTAGTCAAATCCATCCAACTGCAAATGCCTCTTGAGCCAAGAGTGTAATCATTCCTCATGGTACAAATCCCTTTACAAACAACCGCTAGGCACCCTGGACCACACTGCAAATCACTTCTCACCAAATAGGGTCACTTCTACATTCAATTTCTTAAAAATATGGTACCCTCTGTCGCTGAAAATTCACAAAAAATCAAACTTGAAAATGCAATGGTTACAAGCGCTTCGTGGGCTCTAAGTTCTTCAATTGTTTCCCCTAGTCACACAACCATGCAGTCAAATCTCTCACCACCACAGGAATTCGGGAAACAAATCATGCATGGTCACATGATCATATAGCCTAGGGATGGGCTATGCAAACATGTGATAGCCCATAAACATTAGCCACCACCAGTTAACAACACCACAACTGTTACCACAACCGGTTTGTTGCATGATCACATAGCCCAAAAATGGGCTATGCAAACATGCGACAGCCCGCTACATTAACTGCCACTGGTTAACACCACCATAGGAAAAATGCCACCGCCACCACCTCAAAAACTAGCACCACACAACTCCACAACTACGAACAAGGACACATGGTGCCCTGTCACATGATTGCATAGCTAAGAGGAGGGCTATGCGATTATGTGACAGCTAACCAAAGGCTGCCACATCACCACTTCCATGACATGAAACCATAACCAGACCACACTGCCGACTAGCCCTAAGGACACGTGGCAAGCGGTCGCATGATCGCATAGCCAAAAGCTAGGCTATGTGATCATGTGACAGCCAATTATAGCCTGCCACATGTCCATGCTTAGGACCACACCAAAGAAGCCAAACCCACCTAGAGGATCGGATGGTTGTCACAAAAGTGCATGGCCCTGACACAACCTTTGTGCTTTAATGACAACTATTGATCTTCTGACACGTCAGGACCCTCTGCCCAATCTGAAAAATTAGGTCCCACCACCATGGCACTTGCGCACTTAGCAAAGAAGATTGCTAGGTAGCTGCATAGGACCGGGACCCACATGGACATGTGGCAAGTGGTCACATGATCACATGTCAGAAAAGTTTGACATGCAGCCATGCGACAGCCAATAGGGAAGAAGCCTTTGAAAATCCAGGCCCACCAAATGGAAGCAACATTAGAATAGATAAGATCAATGGCAGGTGCATGATCGCATGGGTAAGGAATATTCCATGTGATCACATGCTAACCATTGATCTCCTCCCTCTGGCCCCACACAGTCGCACTTGCACGGTTAAGATAAAGAACAAGGAAAGCCAGCAGAAAAGAAGACAAACAAGGTCGAAAACATAGTGTTTTCTATGAAAGATCGAAAACACACAAAGTTTTCAACATGACACAAAGGCAAACAAAGAAGCTGAAAACAACATGGGCTTTTATGCAGGCCAAAAAGGTCAAAAACAACGTGGATTTTCAAAAACAAAGTATGTTTTCGACACTGTGGTAGAAATTTAAAATGCTTCTCATGGACCTTAGAATTTGAAAAACTTTCTGGATTTTGCGGATTAGGAGATGCAGTTTGAACCAGGGCCAGGTGACAACATAAACTACCAGGGGCAGGACACACATACCATGAAACACTAAATATTTTCATCACAAGTCAAGACTGAGATTGCAGGCATGACAAGATAACAAAACAAAAACATTGCAGGGAAAAGGCCAATTACAAAGGATTTTGCAATGATAGAAAATTGACCTAACATGGAGTACTCAATCTGAGAATCCTAATTCTCACTCATAGCCTCATCCTTTGTAGAAATATGGAGATGCCTAATGTATAATTTTGATGTAGGACAAAATTGTAACTATTCAATAATAAGTAAGATTAATATCTCATTTAGCATAGGCTTCCTAGGGTTCTTTTCATGGTAATTAATGCTAGCAACAAGAGAGGATAAGAGAGATAAAAGTAATTATATTTGAACATTATGCACAAAATGGTTGAGTTACACAAAATGATTCTTCTATATCATTATGAGATACCAAGGAGAATTACCAATTCAAGACTTTCAAAATAGGTTTCCAAATCATCTTGATAGAGATTGTAGAGTATCTTCTCTTATGTTTTTTAACCAATCTCCTACCTTCATTTTCTCGAGAAATTTTTTACTGCCAACTTAGAATCCTTTTGAATTTTAAATTATTTTTTTCCCTCCATTGGGAGCCCTATAACCTACACTATCAAATCTTCTATATAAAATCCCATTTCCACCCCACTATTGTAATTTTTCCATTCTACCAGTTCTCTCCAAACTATTTGGTAGTCATTCTAGCGACTCGGTAAAGCCTTTCCAAGTAAGGTGTAACTCCTTCCATTTTCAAGGTTTTCTAGATTGTGGCATTCTTTTTGACTTTATCACTATTGATGGGCTAGAGTCAATCTCCATCCACCACTAGCAAGTGGTATCAAAGTTAGGCTAGATGTAAAAGGAAATTTGAAGTTTCCAGAAACAATTGGTTAAGGAAAAGTGCTAACAAGATTAGTCATAGTTGAAGAAGGTAATGATGTTGTTACTATAGTTAAATATGAATCTATAGAAAGATAATATTTTTTTAGGACTTAAATTGTATAAGGAAGAGAAAACCCCACATGTGAATAAAAAAGATATATGGTATCATGAAGTAAAAGTAGTAGTGAATCATTAGGTTGTTATAGTTATAAAATGATGATACATAGTTGTTGCTAAAAGATATACATATCATAAAAATATCATAGAGTATGAAGAAGTTGGAGAGTAAGGGAGAAGTTGTGAGTCAAATGCATAATCACAAAGTTGATTCAAAGAAGTTGTATGTTAGAAACTTCCATCTCTAGATTGTAGAGCATATAAAATTTTTGAATGAGAGATGCCCACATAGTCAACTTAGTTGTCATTAAATACTAGGATAAGTATTATATTAAAATATTATATCAATGAAATTGTAGACTTTGAATGAATTATAGAATTTAAGAAAGCTATTAAGTTGTATATATTTGTAAATCAAAATCCAAGTAATCTTTTTGGGTTCGAAAAGATGTGTAATTATTATAATCAAATAAAATCCAAAGCTATAGGTATAGAATCTACTAGTCAATAAGATAGAGAAAGAGTTATAGATGTGATGTTGGTATAAGGAGACAAAAATTGATAGATGATAGGAAAATAAAGTTAATGATATTGTAGAAAATTGGAACAAGACACACTGAAGTTTCCAAAGTAAGCCGAATTTCCAAAACAAAGTTTAAACAAGGTAATCTAAAATTATTTATCTTAATGAGAAAGATATGTAAAACCTATTAAAAGAAAATAAAAATTTAATTTGTTAGATTGATATTTTTAAAAAGGAATAAATTAATGTGAAAAAAGCTAATTGAAAATGATAGTAATTATTATAGAGGGACAAGCAAAAAATGTAAATTTCTACATGAAAATTATGATTTCTAAACAAAACTAAAAATTGTTGAAGAGAAAAAATGAAGAGCTAAAGGAGAATAGTGAAGTTGTCTAATGATTTAGTAAATATATTAGTAAAGGAGAATACTTTCACAAAAAGGAAATATCAAAATTGAATGGAGAGAATGAATTCCTAAATTCAAAGCCATTGCTTCATGATAATTTGGAATATTTGTGTTTGTCATTTTCAAAGTGTGATTTTACTAAAGTTCTTTGACATAAAAAGTGTCATTTTGGTAACTAGTGATAAATTTGTTTTGATATGATGATAGAAAAAATAATATTGGTTTGAAAATCATGAAAATAATGGGTTATGATGGCCAATAATTAGGAAAGCATGAACATGGAATGAGAAAGCTTATTCAGCCAACAATAAAGCAAAAATATGAAGACCTGAGGTATGTCACAGGTATCTATGGAAGAATGATATAGATGTTTAAGTTCAAGGAATGTAGTATATGCAGTGTTCACATTGTAATTAAAAAAAACCATAGAAGCACAAGTGTTGCAATGTATATCCTTGTAATATTTTTTATTTGAGAAATAATTGTAATAAGAAATGTTGGAACAAGAGTCAAAGAATGTGTGTCTATAAAAGTGTGATGACAATGTTTCTTAAGTGAAAACATTCATATATGAAAATTGATAGAAATCATTAAAGGTTTGAATGATCAAAATTCATAACACTATCTACCAAGGCATCTACAAGTAATGAATTTGCAGGAAGTTCTAGAATGAAGTTTGAAGGTTAGAAGGACTACCACAATAGTTGGAGAAGCACGAGAGAAAAACATCATAAGATCTAAAGATCATAGAAATGGTTTGAAGATATGAAGAAAAGAACTATTTGAGAAAGTTAGAAGACTTGGTTGCAACTACCAAAAATAGAAAAATAGACAACAATGAACAATTATGGAATTTAAATGCCAAAAGATTCATAGTCAAAATTAAGAAGGAATGCTAGGAAATGTAATCTATCCTACCTATTAATAAGAAAGAAAGAATTAATTTAAAAAATTTAAATGATTCCCAATGATAAAAATATCCTAAGAGCAAGATAACAAAAATGTATTAAATATTTCTTCATATTTTCCAAGTTCGCCTATAACATAGAGTTATCTATGTCATTTCTAGAATCATCAAAGACCTATATAAATTGTAACATAAAAATAAAATTGAACATAAATTGGTACGATGATCAAGTGATCATGTGATTGAATGATGGAGAGTGAATTGAATATTGTAACATTCCAAGAGTCTGAATGAATTTGTAATTGATAGATGAAAAATATTGTGCAATAACACTTAGATGATTATATTTCTCTAGGTTTAGTTAAAATGTCTGTATCACCACCTCCACCATATTCTACCTATAAATTGTAGAGGTCTGAGCAATGGAGGGGAAGGAAAAATAGAATCAAGTTGAACGAGAACTCAATCGGTGAATAACCCATTTTCTTCTATTACATAAATGGGGGAAGGGTAGGGGGGCCGCCATTGTGGACTAGATAGTTAGACATATCATTAATGGAAAAATAATTGCATGAGAAGGACATACAGTGCTTCTTCGCACAATATTGAAATTGTAGCCTTGTGATTATAGTGCTTCTACTAGTGAATAGATGGTAAGCATCCATTGATTTCATTAATCAATAAAATCTAGTATGTGTAAGATGTTACAAACATACAAGATTATTGCGAGAAGTTCTTGTTAATGTTGTGACTATTTATGTAAGTTTGAAGTTTTATTTGAAAGGAAGTTAAGTTTCTAAATTTTAAATGGAAGAGGAGAGATGATGCAGAAAACTTCTTACAAATTCTTAAGCTATTGCAAACTAGATAAACACATCAGAAAATAGATTTAAACAAATAAACTCACATCACCAGATATATGTGGGAAAGCTTTTTAGGAAAAAATTCACCCTTCAAAAGACAAACTCAATTCTATTATTAGCAATAACATTAGTTATAATAAAATGTCTTGAGGCAATGCTCATCAAAAGTAAAAACAATAGTAGTGTATTCTAGAGAATATCTGATACATAAACACTCCTTAAAAGACATCCAACCTAACATTATAAAATGCACTAAGAAGCAACATATTTATAGAGCTCAAAACAAGTGGAAAGAGCTTGTGGTTTTCAAAACCATCTCTAATACCAAAGAGGCATGTGGTGTCAACTTGCTAAACCAATGACACGTTGCACATAGAAACTTCCAATTCAACAAAACATAACACATCCATAATGGTCACTATTCCATATGCAACACCTACCTCACACCACTTATCAATAGTGAACTCCACCATAAATATCAATTTCCAAACATTAACTCTCCATTACTCTCCCACTAACTAGTAACTGTCATAATCAATGCATGGATTCAACATAGCAACTTATGATACTAGCTCCTTTACTTTAAATTTTTTTAAGTTGGTGTAAAATAAAAAAATAATAAAATTAAAATGTTTGGACTCTAAGGTTGACACACCTTCATTAATAAGTGCTACTAAAAAGTAAATCTCATTTACATTATTTTATAAGACAAATTAAGATATTAAAGATTTCAAAACTTTTAAATAACTTGATAAAATAATTAGTTAAGATTAGAAAATAATTTTTATATTAATATATGAGAAATCACTTCTATTTTAAAAAAAATCTAAAGATTAAGTTTTTAAAAAAAAATTAAGCTTTTAGTTTGCATATCAAAATCCTTATAAGGACAATACACTAACTAAAGTATACAAATATGAAAAAGATAGAGTACAAATATAGCCAAAAATAATTTAGCATATTTAAAAATTTATTGAAAAAATTAAAGTGGCTGAATTGAAATTAAAAAAATAATTTTGAATTGTTGAATTTTAGGTAGAATAATTTCTAAATTTAATTATTTTTGCCACCATATATTATTTATAATACTATAAATTCTCAGTCAGAAAACTAAGGTTGACAAATTAACTACAAACTTTGAAGCATTAGACTTTGATTTATAGAAAATGAATGAATGGCATTATTTTTTTAACTAAAATCAACTAATAAAAAATACATAATAAAATCAATATATCGCATAAAGAATAGTGCTTATGTCAACGAAGTTATCATTACAATAATATTCATGTCATTCAAGCCATTAATACAATTGATATTTGATTGAATGAGCTTTTAAAGGGGTTTACAAAGTTATGGTTGGAGAGAGATTCTCTACATATAATTAATTGTCTAAAAGGAAAACATATCATTGGTTGAACCATCAACGCATTGATCCTCGATAGTATCAATATGTTTAATTCATATAATGGTTATAAGGTAACTGATATGTATCACTAGGGGAACAATGTTGCTCATAGCTTGACAAATCTTGTGGTTTATTATCATAATATGGTAAGTTTGGGGGTTAATACACTAGTAGAATTTGGTAAATAAATAAAATTATACTTTCGTGAGAATCCAAATTGCCTCATATATTATTTAGTGGTTGCCGATGTGTCAATGGGCTTTACTTCAAGTAAAATCATAAAATTATAAAACCATATAATTAAAAATTACGTAGATAATAAAACTATCAAAATATAAATTATGTAGACAATAAAATTATAAATTATAAAATTATATATAGATATTTAAAAATATAAATTTCATTCTTACAATTCATTCATTCATGTAAATTATATTTATACTTTTCTATTGGCATAAAAAAGGTCAAGTATGTAGTTTGGAGGGAATTTTAGAAAGAAAAGGTGTTCATCTCCTTCAAGGTTAGGTTTTCCCTCAACAATTGCATAAAACAATATAAAAAAACATCCATAATCCATGTGATTTTCAAATTAGAGATACCAAAAATATGGTTTTTAAGGCAGAGATAGGGAAAAATTGGTAAAAAATATCTATGTGTTCTATTGCAAGGAGGGTTTCAGTCAAGTTTCATGCTAATATGTAAGCATTTCTAGATGGAGAAAAATCCCACCCTTCAAAACTTAAGATATTTCATTAATATTCTACAAATTTTATGGCTAGAAAAGTAGGGATAGAACTTCTTTTCTTCTATTTATCATTTCACAAAGTTAATACCCCTATTTTGGATTAGCATGTGTTTTATTTTTGACAAATATTAGTGAGTTGCATTCTCTAGAAAAAATTCCTTAAGTATGACAATATAAAACTAGTTGAGAACTATTATATTAGGTTCTACCTTTCATCTAGTGTTGTTGAATGTGTTAGCATAAGCTATTGCTAAGGAACTACAAGATACGATGTTTGTTTCTATAAAAAAAAGTCCTTTGTATTAGAACACTATTGAAGATTGACAAGCACCGTGAGTGTTGGTGATCTTTTTCCCCAAAGGTCAGCTTGGCATTTAGGATTGACAGGGCTAGTGTCACATTCACTCATTATTCCAAAACTGATAGGAAAAAGGGCCAACTGACAAGGATCAAAGAGAGATCCTTCTACACTTTGAGCTCCACATCACTTAGGTGGGTATACCTCATCTACACATACATATTACCTTGTGACATAATACAGGCCTATAGGTAACTGACTGTGGAATGATTTTCAAACTCTTTTAGGAATCTTGTACCTCACTGAAGCCAATATCTCATGCAATAGCCCAACTTGCATGGAGTGAGTATGAAAACCAGAGACCTACACTAACAACTTGAAAGGGAAAGGGTGGGACAGAAATGAAATGATTTTAAAGATGACTGAAAGGTCCCCTGAGATGCCCTAAGTCTCTGATAGACTAGTGCCTCATCTAATAGGCCACAGAGTCAAATACCCTACTGCAAGAGATAGCTATGAAACAAGAAAGCAATAGATTCAATGTGTTGATGCCTGACATCAATCACACACCCTGACCAAACCTTAACTTAACACCCACCTGTGCATTCAAGCATGGTATTACCCATCAAAGGATTTTAACCCTCCCCTTAGAAGAGACCTGTGAAAAGACAATACATTAACCAGCATCTACTGCAAGACAAGCATGACCTATCCTTTATATTTTAGCTCATACATGCATAAACACTAACCCTGAATCAGTTACCTCTACGAAGATAACTCCACTTGCAAACACTTAGGCAATACAAGTAGAAAAACTAGACACACTTGATGTATGATTAATGCATTCAGAATTCAAATGGAGATAGCTTGATGACAGTAAGAATAAATTTAGTCTTCATACATAAGACAAATCTACTGCAGTATGCATTATATTCCCTAAACCAACAATGCAAATAGAACACCCTATATGTAGAGAGAAGGAGAAATCTGCAGAGCAGAAACTTTCACTAGAATTGACCAAATTCAGAACCCATTCAAAGTAAAAAATTTGACTACATATACCCCTAGCTGCCTTGGAATTCTTAGAGAGAATGCAACAAGCTACGAACATCTAGGGCTAGGGCTAGGGCTTCACCCAACAGAAATTACATCAAAACTTAATGCGGGGGTAGGAAACCAAGTAATCCAGAGAGAGAAAATCTCCAACAGATCAGTAATCATGAGAATCTGCGAGCTCAGCATAGTACACCATGAATGCCATGAAAATTAGTCAAATTGGCCACCTGCAAACAGCTCCTCGAGCATAAAACCATACTCCACTAAGTACAAAATCACCTCCACAAAAGACCATAGGAACCCTGGACCACATCGCAACAACCTACCGCCATCAAACCAGCAAGAAATCTGCCCAGAATCATTAAAACCAGGTACTTCCTGTCACTGCAAACTCTCTGGCAAATTTGAATTTTAAATCCAATGGTTACTTCCTCTCTTGGAACCTACAGGGAAATAATGGCCCACATTCAAACCACGACCAACTTTATGCCCCTACTGTAGATCTCTTTATCTCTCCTGGGCTCAGCAGCCTTGCAATTTCTTTATTCGCGCAACCATGCAGTCAATAACCTTATCTACCATAGGAAACTGACCTCACCCAATGTTTGGTCACATGATCACATAACCCCAGGGATGGGCTATGCGAACATATGACAAACCGTCAGCATTCACCGCCGAAGTCAAAAACACTTGAGCATCACAAACACGAGTCCCACATAACTAGTGAACTGGTGACCAAAGAACTTCCACCAATTCCTGAAAAGCATTGCACCCTTCGCTAAAAATCTAGCGACTCCAAGACTAGCATTCACACAATTACTAGACCAACTAGCGAATCCTCTTTTCCTCTTGCGAATGCGCGACCACATTAAACTTTGTCGGCACCACCAGATTTTACAACTCCACCAAACACTAGACTGTACCCAAGCCTACCACTGCGATGAATGATGCCACCTGTCATGACATCAAAGACCTAGGCCTGCCAGATGCCACATGTCACATCCCCATTCATAGAAAACTACTAGGTCACCAACACCAGACCCATGCCCAACAAGCCTTTTGAAAATGAACGACTGGCGTAAGATCTCATAGCTCTGACAAATCACATGAGAACTTACACCAACCGTTAGATCTATCCTCGCCACAGACCCCACTGACAATGGCCCCACTTCTAACTCCACAACTGTGATGCCACCTCAGTGCCTGGCGGCCAATGAGAATTAAGCACATCACTCCACCCGGAAAATGGAATAAAATTTGATGGATGGTGCATGATTGCAAAGGCTTGGAATATTCCTTGCAATCATACACCGACCATTAGATTAACACTTCAATGTGGGCACCTCTAACAAGCCAACCCATCACCACACGGACCAATAGGAAGATGCCAACTCAGATCACCGAAACCACCACCGCAACCGTCACCACACTACCATGGACATGTGGTAGGCGGTCACATGATTGCATGTCAGAGAAGTCTGACATGCAGCTATGTGATAGCCAATAAGAACATGCCACATCATCACCTCCAGTACTACACCAAAGAAGCCTCACCATTTGAAGGATCGAATGGTGGGTGCATGATCACATGGGGAAAGAATATTCCATGCAATCGCACACCAACCGTAGATCTTCGATCTCTGTCATCGGGCAATGAAAAGAACTGGGACCCCCCAAACCAACTGCTGAGCATTGAGCGACTACATGACTAACCACCAGCCAAGTCACTAGAGGTTAGCAGATAACCACGAACCTTTTAAAGATCACACAACAACAGTCATCGAGTTGCTAGATATCAGCCGCTTAACTGCTAGAAATGGGAGATCAATAGATAACTGCTAGTCACCAAGTCACTGGATGAAGAATAAACTGCCAGGCAGGATAGTCAACAGGAATAACTGGACCCAGATGGATAGGTGGCAAGTGGTCGCATGATTGCATGTTAGAGAAGTCTGACATGTAGCCATGCTGTAGCCAATCAGGAGGAGCCACCTGTCATTCCCACATAGAAAAACCAACGGCTGTCGCAAAAGCACAAAGGCTAAACATCGTGCAACTTTTTCCACGCGAACATACAACAACTGCCGATCCTCCCTGAACTTTAATCGTACTGAAGCATGAAGAACAAATACTACCACATAACCATCAGGCATTTAGTGATAACGCGACAAACCATCCGCTTGGTCGCTGGTTGCTAGCCACAAACTGCCAAGCATGAAGAGATCTCGTGACAACACAGTCGCCAGGTTGCTGGATAGAAAAAGTAACCGCCTGGAGACTTGGAGAAAGCATGACAAGAAACATTGAAGGACTGGGCCCCACCACCCATCGCACCTACGCAGTTAGAGAAAACACTAGCAAATAGGGAATTGCGAGGTAAAAAACACATAGGGTTTTCGACACAGTAGAAGACCGAAAACACACAAAGTTTTTGACACCAAAGGATAAGCACATAAAAATAGGAAGCACGTGGTTGAAAACACACAAAGGTTATTGGTAAAAGTTCAAAAACACATAGACCGAAAACATCATACATTTTTTGAAAACATTGTGGGTTTTTGACACTAAGGCAAATTTTGAAATATTTCCAGTAGGCCTAGAATTTGAATCTCTTTCTGGGCATAATGACTTAGGAGACACAATTTGGAGCAAAGCCAGGCGATGACAAGAGGAACACAGAGCAGGACACTTGACACACACTTGCAAGGAAAATAGGCCATTTTCAAAAGGTTTTGCAATGACAGGAAAATGGACTAACAGTGAACATTAATTTAGTGGCTCTATATTTCTAAGATTAGTAATGATATAGAGAAAACCCATATATTGTCTATAGAGAAGATAATGATTTGGCATGATGGAATATCCCCAATTGGAACTTATCTCTAATTTTCCCTAATATGCTATATCTTCATTTTAGATTGAGACACCCCTCTTTTGATCTACCTTTATTAGTATACTAGATGACATCTTATCACTTTTTGATACATCATTCTACTACTTTAATTCATAGTATCCCTACTTTATGCCTTGAGGGTCATTGCTTTGGCATCGACTCCATAACTGTGACAATCAATATTCTCGTACATTTGTTGTCACTAAACTTGACATAGAGGAAGTTTATTATTTTGACCATATGACAATCTTTGTGCATATTCTATTGATACCGTTGTCTCTCCATGTTAGATCACTACTTTATTTTGGTAGCAATAATTTATCTCATTGTTTTTATCTTTTTTTTTCCTTCACATTTTTTTTGCACTAATTTTATAATAAAAAAAACCTTCTTTTGCATGATTGACATGAAGACCTTCTATCTTCTCTCATGCTCTACAACAGTCATTAGTAGTTGGTCCTTTCCTTTGTTCTTGTTCACACTATTTACATCTTGAACATGACACCTCTCTTGTTTGCATCCATTTTCTCAACCCTATTGGTCATTAAGACAAAGGTAGATCTCTCAATCATTATTTTTCTAAAACCCTTGTACTTTATTGTTGCACTCAAGAATTAATGGTTGTTCTTCAGTGTATGATCATCATTGTTCCTTACCATCTTCATCGTTATATTTTATAATATCATTCACATTTTTTAATTCATTTCTTACAAATTATTTTTTTCCACTTTAATTTGAGTTTTGGAAATAGTCACAACAATATCCTTTTAATGCCTCTAATCTTTGTGAAAAAATGCTTCTTGCTTTGTTAAAAAAATCCAAAATTATGTTCCATTTTATGTAGTATCCTTGTGAAGAAGCCTTGAGCTAGAAGATGTCCATTCATTTTCAACAACTTCTTCAATGAATTAAAATCACATCTATTAGTAAGAGGATACCGAGTGTACTTTGGTGTACTATTAGGGTGGGAGCATTGTGTACGATTCATCTTTTATAAAGAAATCTAAAGCCAAGTTAGAAATTGGTAATGGCATAATGTTCGTTCAAGCATTTCATAAGATGGTTAATTTTTAATCTTTATAGAATTTTCTTAAACATATACAACCTTTATCTCTTCAATTTGTATGAGGTATACAAACCAAGGAGTACTTGTGGCATATTATTCTTAGTAGGCTAAAAAACAATTAAGGAGGAGGAAGTTACACAAGGGTGTGTAGAAACTGATAATTAAAATAGAAAAAGCATGTGATCACTAGCATAATATTTTACTATTGGTTTTCAATGTTCAATTCAAAATATATTGTTTTCATCTCTCTTCCCTAATTTTTTTGATGATACCTTGAGGAGTAGACAATTCAACAAAATAATTGATGGATGAAAGATAATTTATTTAGTGTATCATCTTCCCTTTTTCTCTTTGGGAAATTATATGCTGAGATCAACCATAATGGTCGATGTATAGTTGGGATTAGTATAGGAGGATATCAACTTCTACTCATGGGATGGATTCATAAAAAAAAAAAGGAATACAGAGAGTTGGGGAGATTTGGACTAGTATGCTACACAAGAAGGTAGGGGTTGATAGTTTTGGGCTTAGGGCTACCAGAGTCAAGATGAGGTCACAATTGCATAGAAATAGAAACACAATTACACCTTAGTGAAGTGGAGGTTTTCTAGATCAAAGAGATTTTTACTTAGACTCTTCTATAGTAAAATATAACTAAAAGAAAAAAAAATGATTTCATTTATTGTTGAAAGTCATTAATTATATGGAATAAAAATGTGTGAAACATTTTGTACATGCCTTCTAAGGTTATATAGCACATTAGAACCTTTTCACCTCTCAATGTGGCCTTTGAAAGATCCTCACCATCAAATCCATTTTTCAAAAAATTAACTTTCTTAACATCATCACTTGGAATGTCTATTGCAATAGAAGTTGTCTCTGCCAAGACATAGGAAAGAAATACCACCAACTCTAATAACCCTCGTCTTCCATGATTAGGCAAATTCCATAGACAAACCTAACTCATAGTCCTTTGTAGATGGGAAATGGAGCATAAATTTCCTAGCCTCCAAAATATATCTAACTTCAAAATCTTTTTTCATAATCTTACATTATAAACATACAAAAAGATAATTTGATGTAGATTTAATTAACTTAAATTGACTTATAATTTTTGAAAAAAAAAATCATCTCATAAAATTAGAAAAATATATAAATTCATAAAAATAATATAATATGCATCGATAAATATATAAATATATAAATCTATAGTTTTTATATTTCATTATATATTTTTAAAAATCATATATATCTTTCCCTTCCCTTCCCTTCCCTTCTGCTATCCAATCCGACTGCAAACACGGGTTATAGGGGAGAGGGACCAATAGTTGTGTGGTGTCTAATAGTAGTGTGGTCACTAGTGAATATATTATCTAGTCTTACACCACATTTTTACTATATATTGTGATTAAATAATCTAAATGTAAATCAAAAAAATTCCAAATGTTGATAAAAAATGGACCAATACTTGAATAGATGAGAACCTCTAAATGTTATATTAAAATAACATAAACAAGTGAAATAGATAACTTTTTGTCTCAAATAATATATCATAGCTATCTATCATATGTGTGTCAATTAAAAAATAATATTCCCACTTAATAAAATAAGATGCCCACTTAAACAAGCATTGTTATCTTAGTGCATAAATACTATTCTTATGTGTACAACTATTGGGGTAGCAATGTATATGCATTAGAATATTTCATATTAATAATTGGTTTTATCACAAATATAAAATGTGAACACAACCAAAATGCCTTGTATTTTCCCATGAAATGTGTGAGATTGTCAAAAAGTTTTAGTGTTCAACTATTGGTCCCTTTGTGTTCGATATAGGTTGTATTTTATATAATAATGTGTTATTTTTATAACAACAAATAATATTTTTGTGTTGAAGCATTGGTCCTTTCGTGTTGGATTTAAAAGTTAGATATAACAAATACTTATGATTACTAATAGGTATATGGTCCATTTAAGTTGCATATATGTCATATTTTGTATAGAAATACAATCACCCACTAATAAAAAATGATATTTTTCAATTCAACTACTAGAGATTTTTAGATTAAGTTTTGGTCGAACCTTTAAAAAACCAATTTTTGTACATATTTAATTAGACGTGCTATTTTAATGAGTCGTGTGATGAGTCACACCTTCAATACTTAGTTATAGGTAGTTAAGTGTCCATTTTACATTTCTTCAAAAAAATGGTCTTACGATATTCCATGCAATGACTACATATTGACAAAGTTAGCCCTCACAACTATTGGTCCTGTTACCCAAAATTTCCAATCTTTCAATTTTGGCCTATGCAAATGTCTAGTTCCTGCTGCATCTTGTTTTTCTTGCAAAGTTGATCCACAAGTTTTTATGCTTTGCGCTCTGAACCCCATGTCCTTTGATGTGTCACCTTGCCCCAGTTTAGATCGCATCACTTAATTCACAAAACTCATAGAGATATTCAAGTTTAAGTGCTTGCAGGAAATACTCAAGTCGCAGGGGTTCCAAAAAATGTTCAGTGTCAAAAACCCTCTGTGTTTTCGACCTTCAAGAGAAAACCTCAGTTGTTTTCAGCCTTCTGCATTTCACACTTCTTCAGCGTCAGAATTTTTCTTAAGTGTTCAGTGTCAAAAACTCTTTGTATTTTTTACCTCTAGTTTGAAAACCCTCTGTGTTTTTGACCCTAAGTGTGTAACTCTGACCAAGTGGGTCCCAGTCCTCATGCTATTGCTAGTGCGGTGAAGATCTGATGGCTATCACATAATCTCATGGAATCTTTCGAGCCCATGAGATCATACGACAACCACCCGATTAGAATCTCAGTGGGTCGTGGGTCTAGAGAATCTGTAGGGGTGCAATGTGTGGGAGATCTGATGGTGGTTGCATGTTCGCATGGGATCTTTTGAGCTCATGCGATCATGCTATTAGGCCATTTTTCCAGTCAATTGCAAAATCCAAGGAAAATGGCCTTTTTCCCTGCTGTCTGTGTTGTTGTCTCTACCTAGCTTGCAGTCTCAACTTTTACTTCCATGGATGATCCACGTGTTTCATGGTGTGCGCTCCTACCTTGTGCTCTTTATGTGTAAACTTGCTTCAGCCTGTGTCGCATCTGCTAAATCACCAAGCTTAGAAAAGTTTTTCAAATTCTAAGGTCCGCAGGAAGCATTTTTAAAAATTTTCCACAGTGTCGAAAACATTGTGTATTTTTGACCTTTGTGTTGTTTTTGACCTTGTACTTCCTACTTTGTGCACTTGTCTATTGACGTATCGGAAACTTTGTGTGTTTTCAATCCTCTTTCATCGAAAACATTGTGTGTTTTCGACCTCGTGCTAGTTCCCTATTTGTGGTGTTTTCTCTAACTGTACAAGTGTGACGATGGGGGACAGATGGCATATTCTTATTGGCTGTCGCATGGCTGCATGTCAGACTTTTTTGACATGTGATCATGCGACTGCTTTCCATCTCTCCACGTGGGTCCCAGCTCTTCGTGTTGGTGGTTGTTGTTTGGGCTGTGTTCCTAGCGACGAAGTGGTGGCTTTGGATTGGCTGTCACATGATCGCATAGCCTTTTTCTCAGCTATGCAATCATGCGACTAACCACCTGGCTTAGCGGTTGCCGTGGTTGTGGTTTACGGGTTGCCACATGTTCGCATAGCCCATTTTCAGGCTATGCAATCATGCGATAGAGTACCACATGTCCCTGGGGCCTGTCTGTAGTTTCTTGGTGGTCTCATTGGCAGATGTGTCGTGGTGATCTCCAGTTGGTCCGAGCTGGTAGAATGTTATGGTTTGAACGCGGGCCCGGGCTTGGATTTCTAGGCGATGTTTTAACAGTCAGCTGGGTGCATGTTTGCGGGTTGTTGCATGTTCACATGGGCTAGTTTCCCAGCTTGCGAACATGCGACATACCCTGTTGTGGCAAGCGGTGGTGTCAAAGGTTATAGAGAAGGGAGTGATTAATGGGTGTCACATGTTCGCATAACCCATTTTCGGGTTATGTGATCATGTGACCAAGCATAAATTAAGAGCCCATTTCCTATGGCAGTGTGTTGTGGATGCGTGACTGGGTGAAATAGTTGAAGAACTTAGAGCCCACAAATTGCATGATGGTCGTTGCATTTTGAGTTTGAATTTTTGAGACAGGGGGTACCATTTTTGTGGATTTTATTGCAGAAGTGACCTTGTCCAATGAGAATTGAATGATTTCCTATTTGCGGTGTGGTCCAGGGTGTGGTTGGGTCATTTGCAAAGCTTGTACTATGGTGGTTATGTGCTCAAGGCTTGTTGCAGGGTGTCCTTTTGAGTGTGTTTCCTGCCCCTATAATAAATTTCTAGACCATTCCCAGCAGGTTGGGTGGTTGAGACCTTGGCCCTAGTTGTCTGTAGCTTGTTGCATTCTCTCTGAGAATTCCAAGGCAACTAGTGGTATAAAATGTTGAATCTTTGTTTTTATTTGGGTTCCTCTCTTCCACTATTGTGGGGACTGGTTCCATGAATGTTCTTCCTGTAATATATTTTCCTTCTTCTCTACATACAGGGTGTTCCCTCTGTCCTTTCTGGTTATGAGAATATAATGAAATTGTAATAGGATTGTCTTATGTCTCAAATTTCAATATATTTGTTCTGCTTCCAGATTGTCTCCATTTCAATTTTGAATCATTAATCATACATCAAGGGTGTTTGATTTGTCTATTTGCATTGCCTAAGTGTTTGCAAGTGGAGTTGTCTTCGCAGGGATAACTGGTTCAGGATTGGTGTTCAGATATGTATGAGCTGAGGTATCAAATATGCATCATGCTTGTCTTCTAGTGGATGTTGGTTAATGTATTACATGTTTCTAGGTCTTTTCTTTGGATAAGTGATAGCATGTCTAGGTGCACAGGTGGTTTGGTAATGTGTGATCTGGTTAGGGTGAGTGTGTTGTCTTCTTGTTTCATAGCCCTGTTGTAGTGAGGTATTTGACTCTGCTACCCATTGGATAAGGCACTGGTTCATGAGAGACTTGGGGTACTTCAGGAGTCCATTCAGCCCAACATCAATCATTCATTTGAGTCTTTTCCCTTTCATGTTGGAAGTGGTAGTAGGAGGTTTCTTTCTAGTTTTCAGACTCATTGCATGCAGATCAGGTTATTGCATGAGGTCATGGTTCATTGGGGTATAGGATACCTACAGGGTTTTGAAAACTATTCCATAGTAATACATCTGCAGGCCTTTTGTTCATCAACTCAAGAAGAGTCATGAGTGTGCAAATGAGGCAATACCCGCCTGATTGAATATGGAGCTTGAAGCAGAAGGAGGATGTTCTTTATCCTCATCAATTGGCACTTTTTTGCTTGTCAGACTTTGGAGTGAAGACTAACCAATTTGTCAATCATAGTGTAAACTTGGCACTGTGTGGGAACAAGTTTAAAAGCCAACACATGTGAAAACTATTCGATGCAGTTAGCAGAGTGGGTATGTGTACCATGTCATGCTGATGTGCTTGTTTCTCATTTGCTAAGCTAACGATGACGATGCGGTTGTCAGTGGGGCCAAATTTTAAATGGTAAAAGCTTTAAGGGAGGTAATTTTTTTTTGTCCTCTAACTTGGCAGTGTTCGATAAGTGTTTCCTTGTTCGCATGATCACAGATGTGGTAGCAGAGCTTCCCCTTTTTTAGCAGATGCATGGTTAGGAGATTTTTTGTGGTTGCTAAATGTAGCCAGGGTTAGAGAAATGTTCAAGCGACTTGGCGACTAAAGTAAAATGAGCCCGAGGAAGAACCTAGAGTTAAGTTTGCAATTAACATCTCAAGGGCTTGTCACATGATCGCATGCAATTTCTTGTGGCCATGCGATCGTGCGACCAACATTTTTTCAAAGGTAGTGCGATCTTGGGCCCGGGTTTTTGCCAGTGTTTGTCTACAGGCTATGTGCGGAGTGGAGACAGATTCTAAAAGGCTTGTCACATGATCGCATGAATGCTTTTGAGCTCATGCGATCATGTGACCAGTGTTATTTCAAGGTAGTGTGACTATTTTTTGTGGGCTTTCTTCCAAGGTGAATGTTGCAGGCGGCGGGTAGCTGAGAATTGATGTTGCAGGACATGTGCAGGTTGGGAAATTGATGAAGAATTATGGGTGGCTGTCAGGGGTAAATTCTTTGTCCCAGTAGGGTACCAGTTAGCATTCATGGTGAGGCTTGTTACAAGAAAATTGATGAATCCAAGTTGTTTTACAGGTTGATTATAGTACAGGGATGGGCACGCAAGGATGAATATCTGATCGACTATGATACTGTAGAGTTTTATTTATGATCAGTCTTCTCAGTACCCTAGGGTTGATTATTTTATTCTAAAACCTATAACCCTAGTTAGAATTTTTTATTCCTGCCTGCATGCAGTTGAGGATGTATATATTGTTTTTGGGAGCTTGTAGAGCTTAGAATTTATATTTTGTAAAAAAGAAAGACTATTTCTTAGGAAGCTATCCATGGCATTTCTTCCTACCCCTTGGTTTCCCACATTCTGTAATTCCCATTAATAGATAAAAACATTGCAGAGGTATTTTGTGATAGTTCTTCATGTCCTTATGCTTCCTTGTCTTTGTTTATCTCTTATTGGATTGAAGTTTATGAATGTTGTTAATGGAAATTGGGGTTCCTAGTCCCTCTTACCTTCTACATTTTATGTGTTACTATCTATGATCTAATTTAGATGTTTTGAGCGTATGCTATAGCCCCTAGCAGTCTTGTCTCATTCCTACACCGAGTTGCAGAAGAGGATGTTTATTTACAGATCATAGGTTGAGTTTTCTATTCTGGCCTTCCTATGAAATACTTATGCAAGTCTATCTAGTGAGTGGTGACTTATTAGACCTGATTCTTCTATTGATCTTATTCCTCTATATTGAGATCCAAACCCTAATTTTGGTGCATCACCTAGTAGGTAGTTTGCTTTCTAGTTATTTCCCTTTCCAAGCATTCCTTCTATCCCTTTCCCCTCAAAGATTTACTTTCCTATTAAGAGCAAGCTAAGGTGATAATCCAAGAGGATCCAACCTAGAACTTGGAGGTTTCATCTTGGTTAGCAAAGGTCCCACAACCTTGAGATGATTCCCAAGTTATACTGAGTTATCAAGACCAAGAGAGCTTGAGACAGAGGCGCAAACTTAGTGTATAATATTTTTGGCATGCCCAGTGGGACCAGGAGGTCATAGTTTTCATAGTTCTTGCTAGTTTTGATAAGCATCCAACAGGTTGCAGACCTTTCAGTGGTCATTATTTTGCATATCTGGTGACTCCAAGTTCACATTCACTGTGTTAGGCCAATTTTTTGTCATTGCAAAAATCTTATGAAATTGGTCTGTTCCATGCAAAGTGTGTGCCAAATGTCCTGCCTTGTGCTCTTTGTTGTGTCACCTTGCTCCTCTCCAATCTGCATCTCCAAATTTGCAAAACCCAGAAAATTATTCAAAGTTTAGGGTCTGTGGGGAAACAAATTTTAAAAATCTACCTAAGTGTCGAAAACCCACTGTGTATTTAAAAATCCATGATGTTTTCAACCTTTTTGGCTTGCATAAAGTCCTCAATATTTTCACATCCTTGTTTACCCTTGTTTCAATGTCGAAAACCTTGTGTGTTTTCAATCCTTTACTGTTGTGAAAATTTTGTGTGTTTTTGACCTTCCCGTTCCCTCTCTGCCAGCTTTCCTTAAGTGCGCAAGTGTGATGACAGGTGGGCCTAGGCCTTCAAGGCTCTTCCTGATTGGCTGTCGCAATGCTGCATGTCAAACTTTTCTAACATGCGATCATGTGACCACCTACCACCTGTCTGCGTGCTCCCATCTCTTTGCACTTGTTCTACTGTCTCGCAGTTATCTTTTGATCTCTAAGTGTTTGGCAATTTTGGCTAGCAATCAGTGATTTGGTGACTATGTTGTCGCGTGATCTCTTCTCTTCTGGCGGTTAGCAGCTAACATCTCATGACTTAGCGAGTGGTTATTCATGTAGTCACTGAATTCTTAGTGGTTTGTGGACTCAATTCTTCAAGTGACAAAGGAGGTAGATCGATAGTCAACATGTGATCATGAGGAATATTCTTTCCCCTTGTGATCATGAGCCTGTCATTGATTCTCTTCACTTTAGAGTGCGGTGGTCCTAGTGTCAAAAGGAAGCGAGTTGGCATCTTTTGATTGGTTGGCGGGTTGACAAGTTGGATAGCATCGGTGGGTCTGCAGTCTTCTAAGGAGGTTAAAACATTGACAGATTTGATGGTTTCCATTATACCACTGAGCGAAGGTGCTCACTTTTTAACATCATGGTATAGCAACAACTGTCGATTCTGGTTTATGAGTAGACTGCCCAGTGGACCCATTTGCAGTAGGCGATGATGCGGCAGCTTGGGTTTGGCTGTCGCATGATTGCATAGCCCAGTCTTTTGGCTATGCGATCATGTGACTGGTCAACGCATGTGCTTGGGGCCCGGTGAGAGGTGGTGATGTGGCATCTTCTTGTTGGTCCATGTGATGATGTGGCATTGTCTCAGTGGGGCTTGTGTTAATGATTGTGATCTACGGTTGGCATGCCATCACAAGGAATATTCTTTCCCCTTGTGATCATGTGCCTACTGTATGATTTGATGTCGTAGGTTGGTATGCAGTGGGCCCGAGTGTTTCTATGAAGAGGATGGCATGGCAGTTCTAGTGGTTGGCGCATGATCTCATGGGAGGTGTCAGACCCCTTGTGATCATACACCTGCCATTCGATTTCGAAGGCTTGTTGTGCGTGGGTCTGGTGTTGGTGACAGGGTGGTATTCAGTGAATGGAGATGTGACATGTGGTGTATGGCGGGCCCAGGTCTATGGTATTTTGACAGCTAGCATCAGGCATTGCGATCGCGGAGTTAATGGTGGGATCTAGTTGTTGGAAAAGTGGATAAAGTTTATCGGCCTAACAAATTTGACTCTTGTCGTGGGCTCGTGGGATGATTTGGCAGTTCACTAGTTGGTCTGGTGACTTGGCGATGTGCGGTCGTGTGTTTGCAAGATTTAACTAGAGTTAGGCTTTTCATTCCACAACTAGGAATTTGCCTTGTTGCTAGTTCACGAAATGTTGACCAGAGGTGCTTGATAGGTTAAGATCTGAAGCCCGAGAAGATGAAGAGATCTAACGGTCGGGACTTATTGCTGATCTCTGATCAAATCATGGCCATCATTTTTTTTCTGGTGCCAAAGAGTATCTATCAGTTTTCAAATTCAAATCTCAGAGACATTTTTAGCGGCCTGTAAGGACTGGAATTGATGACAAAAAGGGCCAGAGTTGGTGAATTTGAACTTTTCCACCATTCCAGTGTGGTCCAGGGTGCCATGAGTGATTGCAAGGATTTGTGTCGTGTGGAGGACAATTTTGTTGGCTCGAGGTGTGATTCTAGGGTGGTTGTTTTGTTCTGCTCTCTTGATAGATCTGTGATCTTCTATGCTTTGTTCTGAGAATTATCATGATTAGAGGTCATCTTTGATCTATTTCTTTGAGATTGCTTGGTTTCCTGCCCATGCAATAAATTCTGATGTAATTTTTGGTTGGTTGGGCAGTTCAAATCCTTACCCTAGCTATCTGTAGCTTGTTGCATTCTCTCTAAGAATTCCAAGGTAGCTAGTGGTATAAATTGCAGGTTGTTCAATTTTGTAAGGGTTCCTTCTTCTACAAATTTTTTGAGGAGAATTGGTTCCATGTGAAGGTTTTGTCTTGTAGATTTTCTCATTCTCTCTGCATATAGAGTGTTTCTCTTTCCATTGCTGGTTGAGAGAATATAATATATATTGTAACAGATTTATCTTATGTGTAAGATTTCAATATATTTATTCTACTCTTAGATTGTCTCCATTTGGGTTTTAGACTTATTAATTGTAGCATCAAGGGTGTTATAGTTTTTTTGCTTGCATTTCCAGTGAGTGTCTGCAGTAGAATTGTTTTTCACAAAAGCAACTGAGTCTAGGACTGGTGTTCAGATAAGTATGGGCTGGGGTATCAAATATGCATCATGCTTGTCTTCTAGTGGATGCTGGTTAATGTATTACATGTTCTTAGGTCTTTCTTTGGATAGGTGATAGCATATCTAGGTGCACAGGTGGTTTGGTAATGTATGATCTAGTCAAGGTGAGTGTGTTGTGTTCTTGTTTCATAGCTATCTCTTACAGTAAGGTATTTGACTCTGCTACCCATTGTATAAGGTACTGGTCTATCAAGGACTTAGGGTATCTCAGGGTTCCCTTCAAATCTATTTAAAATCATTTCCATTCAGTCCCACCCTTTCCCTTTCATGTTGATAGGATAGGTCTCTGGTTTTCATACTCACTCCATGCAAGTAGGGCTATTGCATGAGATATTGGCTTCATTGAGGTACAGGATACCTAGAAGTTTGAGAACTATTTCACATTAATTTTTCTGCAGGCCTTTGATTTTGTCATGAGGTGTCTTGAGTGTGCAAATAAGGTAATACTTGCCTGAGTGAATGTGGAGCTCAAAGAAGAAGGAGGATTTCTCTTTACCCTCATCAATTGGTTTGTTTTCCTTGTCAAGCTTGAGTGCCTAGCTAGTGTTCTAAGCCCAACTATTTGATTCAAGCTTGGTCCTACAAAGAAAGGAGCCAACAAAATGATGACTCAGTTGGGGAGAACATAAAGAAAGCCTATTAAGGTCTCTGGTTGCAGTTATTTTGCAGTAGTCAATATCTTTTGACTAGATTGGTTTGGCCCATCCAAGTCACCAGAAAAATGGTGACTCTACTGGGGAAGGAGTAAAAGACAACAAGCTTTCTTGCTTGGCTAAATCATCCGAGGGTCTTGGTTGAAGTTACAGAGTTAGATAAATAAAAGGCATTGACTAAATCTTCTCACTGCGTGCTGAGTGGCGACTCTGAGTTCTCTATTTGATTAGTGTGTTCTTGATAGACAGTGCATGTCACCTAGTGTAGTTTTGTGTTGGTTGAGAGCAGAAACAAAGAATATATTTTCCTCTTCAAGGAGGTGGTGAATCTACAAAGAAAGAACTTGATGGAGCTGAATGGTGAGCTCTAGATCTGCCTTGCCTTCCAATCAACAAGCAAGGTTCTTGCTACAAGATTTTCTCAGGTATTTTTCAAGTTTTAAATGTCTCCTTATTAAGTGGTCAAGCACAAAGAAAGGAGTAAGGTGTGATTAGAGGTTAGCATGCTTCAAGTTCTCAGCTGTAGTTTTTAGTAGAATTTCATGGAAGTGTTGCATTGGTTGTAATGGATAGGATGAATGATGAGATTGCATTATTAGAATAAGGCATCCTTAGAGATTATATGAAATTGGTAAGGCTAAAAGTGGGAAGTAGAAAGAATCTATCCATATCTCTATTCTATGATAGATTTTATGAGGTGTATGATGAGCTTCCTGAGGATGTTGAGTTTTCTGAATCTGAGTTCATTGGTTTATTCTTGGAGCTCTATTTTCCTGAGTCAACTAGTTGGTCAAATACTTTGTGGGAAGAATATTACATATGTATCAGAGATTGGATACTTGGTGATGGTAGCCTTGAGCTTGAGAATGCACTTAGGGTCATGTCCTTAAGTGCTGATGTTGAGAGTGATGAAGACAGTGAGGGTGTGGTGTCTTCATATGAGTTAGATGCAACATGGGAAGAGGAAAGTGATGATGGAAGTGAACATTCTTTGGATAGTGAAGATGCTGAGGATGATTCATCCTCAGGGTATGAAGATAAAGAAAAAACAATTCAATGTGATATCAGTGAGTCTTCATATGACTCTGATTTTTCTTTGTGTGCTGTGAATCTCCATGAGGTTGAGATGGGTGCTAATTGTAAGGTGTTTTCTAATCCTTTATATGATGAAGAGTTTGACTATCAGCCCATCTTTTGTCATGATGTTCAACAAGGTGTATTGCATGAAATTGTCAATCCTTTGTTTGAGGAGCATGTAGAGGTTTTAGATCCAGTTGATTCAGGGTGTTTATTCTCCATCTATGGGTATCAATCTGACTATTTTTTTGAGGTCCAGCTGGTTACACCTGTGAAAATGCAAAGATAGAATTTAGATGAGGCCTTTCTGTAGGCAGTGTATGAGGCTTTTATGTTTCCAGTTGACAGCATGCATGAGTCAGCAGGTGAAGATCAATTTCAGTATAGAGGTGTTGACCTTTGGCATGTTGAATCATACTTTCATAGTGAGCAGGATGGAGAGAGTGCCAAAAATTTTTACATGCACTATAAAGATAGCTACTTTGTTCTTCCTGATATGTTGGTTGAACATGTTGATAGGCCTGTGGAGACATATGAAAACAAAATGTCTGATGTGCAACATGAAGGAAGGAATGAAAATCAAGTTTTTGATAGAGGCAAGAACTAACTCTTGTTTATTGCTGTAGGTTTCTGTATAAATGTACATTTTGTAAATATCTTTCCCCTTCCTATTGTGTGATTTTCCGTTCCCTACATTTTTTGAGGTCCCTACCTTTTTTTCCTATGGGATGGTCTACTTTTACCAGTGATTCTAATTTCTTGCTATGCCTGTAGGAGGCATACATCCCCAGATAGAGCCACTATTAGGCCAATTTTCTGTCATTGCAAAAATCTTATAAAATTGGTCTGTTCCATGCAAATTGTGTGTCAAATGTCCTACCTTGTGCTCTTTGTTGTGTCACCTTGCTCCTATCCAATCTACATCTCCAAATTCACAAAACCCAGAAAATTATTCAAAGTTTAGGGTCTACGGGGAAACAAATTTTAAAAATCTACCTAAGTGTCGAAAACCCACTATGTATTTAAAAATGCATGTTGTTTTCAACCTTTTTGGCTTGCATAAAGTCCTTGATATTTTTGCATCCTTGTTTACCCTTGTTTCAATGTTGAAAACCTTGTGTGTTTTCAATCCTTTGCTGTTGTGAAAACTTTGTGTGTTTTCAACCTCCCCGTTCCCTATCTGCTAGCTTTCCTTAAGTGCGCAAGTGTGATGACAGGTGGGCCCAGGTCTTCAAGGCTCTTCTTGATTCTCTATCGCATAGCCTCATGTCATACTTTTCTGACATGCGATCATGTGACCACTTGCCACCTGTCGCGTGGTCCCCTCTCTTTGCACTTGTTCAGCTATCTGGCGGTTATCTTTTGATCTTTGAGTGTTTGGCAGTTTCAGCTAGCATTCAATGATCTGGCGACTGTGTTGTCATGTGATCTCTTCTCTTCTGGCAGTTAGTGGCTAACATCTCATGACTTGGTGAGAGGTTAGTCATGTAGTCGCTGAATTCCTAGCGGTTTATGTTCTTAATTCTTCAAGTGACAGAGGAGGTAGATCGACAGTCGATGTGTGATCATGAGGAATATTCTTTCCCCTTATGATCATGCACCTCCCATTGATTCTCTTTGCTTTAGAGTGCAGTGGTCCCGGTGTCAGAGGGGAGTGAGTTGGCATCTTTTGATTGGTTGGCAGGTTGACAGGTTGGATAGCGTTGGTGGGTCTATAGTCTTCTAAGGAGGTTAAAACATCGACAGATCTGATGGTTTCTGTTATACCACTGAGCAGAGGTTCTCACTTTTTAACATCACGGTATAGCGACAGCTGTCAATTTTTGTTTATGAGGAGACTACCCAGTGGACCCATTTACAGCAGGTGGTGATGTGGCAACCTAGGGTTGGCTATCGCATGATCACATAGCCTAGTCTTTTGGCTATGCGATCATGCGACCGGTCGACACATGTCCTTGGGGCTTAGTGAGAGGTGGGGATGTGGTGTCTTCCTGTTGGTCCATGTGATGATGTGGCATTGTCTCAATGGGGCTTGTGTTAATGATTGTAATCTATAGTTGGCCATGGATCACAAGGAATATTATTTCCCCTTGTGATCATGTGCCCACCATCCGATTTGATGCCGTGGGTTGCTTTGTAGTGGGCCCGAGTGTTTCTACAGAGAGGATGGCGTGGCAGTTCTAGTGGTTGGCGCATGATCTCATGGGAGGTGTCAGACCCCTTGCGATCATGCGCCCACCGTTCAATTTTGAAAGCTTGTTGTGTGTGGGTCTGATGTTGGTGACGGGGTGGTATTCAGTGAAAGGAGATGTGACATGTGGTGTATGGTGGGCCTAGGTCTATGGTGTTGTGATAGTTGGCCTCAGGCATCATGGTTGCAGAGTTAATGGTGGGATCTAGTGGTTGGCGGAGTGGATAAAGTTTAGCAGCCCAAAAATTTGCCTCTTGTCGTGGGCTCGCGGGATGATTTGGCAGTTTGCTAGTTGGTCTGGCAACTTGGTGATGTGCAGTCGTGTGTTTACGGGATTTAACTGGAGTTATGCTTTTCATTCTGTGATTGGGAATTTTCCTTGTCGCCAGTTTGTGAAATGTTGACCTGAGGTACTTGATGGGTTAAGATCTAAAGCCCAGGAAGATGAAGAGATCTAACGGTTAAGACTTATTGCCAATCTCTGATCAAATCATTTCTATCATTTTTCTGCTAGTGCCAAGAGGTAACCGTTGGTTTTCAAATTCAAATCTTAGAGACATTTCCAACGGCCTATAAGGACTGGAATTGATGACAGAAAGGGCTAGAGTTGGTGAATTTAAACTTTTCCACCATTCTAGTGTGCTCCAGAGTGCCATGAGTGATTGCAGGGATTTGTGTCATGTGGAGGAGGATAGTTTTGTTGGCTTGAGGTGTGATTTTAGGGTGGTTGTTTTGTTCTTCTCTCTTGATAGATTTGTGATCTTCTATGCTCTGTTCTGAGAATTATCATGATTAGAGGTCATCTTTGATCTATTTCTCTGAGATTGCTCAGTTTCCTACCCATGCAATAAATTCTGATGTAATTTATGGTTGGCTGGGCAGTTGAAACCCTTACCCTAGCTGTCCATAGCTTGTTGCATTCTCTTTGAAAATTCCAAGGCAGCTAGTGGTATAAATTGCAGGTTGTTTGATTTTGTAAGCATTCCTTCTTTTGCAAATTTTTTGAGGAGAATTGGTTCCATGTGAAGGTTTTGTCCTGTAGATTTTCTCCTTCTTTCTGCACATAGAGTTTTCCTCTTTCCATTGCTAGTTTTTTTAATATATACATATTGTAACAGATTTGTCTTATGTGTAAGATTTCAATATATTTGTTCTGCTCTCAGATTGTCTCCATTTGGGTTTTAGACTTATTAATTGTAGCATCAAGGGTGTTATAGTTTTTCTTCTTGCATTTCTAGTGAGTGTTATAGTAGAGTTGTTTTTCATAGAAGCAACTGAGTCTAGGACTAGTGTTTAAATATGTATGGGCTCGGGTATCAAAGATGCATCATGCTTGTCTTTCAGTGGATGCTGGTTAATGTATTTCTTATTCCTAGGTCTTTCTTTGGATAGGTGATAGTATATCTAGGTGCACAGGTGCTTTGGTAATGTATGATCTGGTCAGGGTGAGTGTGTTGTGTTCTTATTTCATAGCTATCTCTTGTAGTAAGGTATTTGACTCTGCTGCCCATTGGATAAGGCACTGGTCTATCAGGGACTTAGGGTATCTCAGGGGTCCCTTCAAATCTATTTAAAATCATTTCCATTTAGTCCCACTCTTTCCCTTTCATGTTGATAGGATAGGTCTCTAGTTTTCATACTCACTCCATGCAAGAAGGGCTATTGCATGAGATATTGGCTTCATTGAGGTACATGATACCTAGGAGTTTGAGAACCATTCCACATTAATTTGTTTGTAGGCCTTTGATTTTGTCATGAGGTGTCTTGAGTGTGTAGATAAGACAATACCCACCCGAGTGAATGTGGAGACCAAAGAAGAAGGAGGATTTCTCTTTATCTTCATCAATTGATTTGTTTTCCTTGTCAAGCTTGAGTGCCTAACCAGTGTTCTAAGCCCAACTATTTGATTCAAGCTTGGTCCTACAAGGAAAGGAGTGAACACACTGGTTTCAAGCCGATTCAGTACCTAAGATGGATTACCATCCTTTTTTTCATGAGGACAACCCTTCATTTCATGTAGGTTAGCCTTATCAGAATAGTGGTACTTCTGATTTCATGCAGGACTACCTAGTTGCAGCAATGAGCCAACATACACCTCATGCTTACCTCCCACCCACCCAACTTCCAGTATCATGGCAGCACCAATACACATACCAGCAGCCTCAAGAGGAGATGCCTTGCATGGAAGAGTATGCTCACTAATACATTTGGGGGCATTTTGTGATGGCTATGTGTCGCAATTGTGACAGCTATGTGTCGCAATAGCAACACCCATAGACATCGCTATTTTTTAGTCGCAAATTGCGATGTCTATGGGTAGCCGTCGCAATTGCGACACATATCCCATCGCAATATGACTAAGATTTGTTAGCGGCATGGGCATCACCCCCCCCGTCGCATGGCTTCGGAGGGCCATCGCAATCACAACGGACCTCCCAAGAAATTGCGACGGGTGCCTGCATCGCATTACGACGGGCTCCCATCGCAATTGCGACGCTCGTGGGTGGATTAAAAAAAATAAAATTATTTAATACATTGCTAATGAACCACATTAATGCTTTTTTCTTTCAACAAATGAGGACAGCCACTGTAGAGACAACATGATAATGTACACTCACTGTAAGGACAGTCACAAATGAGGACATCTCACAGTGACTATCCCTAGTTTAATTGCCACTTGAATGTATTGCTATTCAGCCACATTAATGCTTTTATTCTTCAACAAATGAGGATAGTCACTCTAAAGACAACATGATAATGTACACTCACTGTGAGTGTACATTATCATGTTGTCTTTAGAGTGACTATCCTCATTTGTTGAAGAATAAAAGCATTAATGTGGCTGAATAGCAATACATTCAAGTGGCAATTACACTAGGGACAGTCACTGTGAGATGTCCTCATTTGTGACTATCCTTACAGTGAGTGTACATTATCATGTTGTCTTTACAGTGAGTGTACATTATCATGTTGTCTTTAAGTGTCAATATATGCATTATTACTTAAACTGAAGAGTACTCTAAATAATATGTCATTGTGGAGTTCTGATTGCTTCCAATTTGATATACGCTTGTTCTACTTATGTATCCAGCATCATGTAAGAAAAGTTGATGCTTTTAAAATAGATTCATTTAGCCATGAAATGCCTGTGCATGTTACATACAAGATTCTAAGGCCCAAAACTGATTACTCATTATAATTCATGTACAGAATGATAATCAACCACAACGAGGCATGCGTAGGCACTGCTTAGATTTTGAGGCATCAGAAGCTCATAGAAGAAACTTGACCAATGGCTCATGGAATGCAACAAACTTATTGCCTAAAATAGGAGCATTGGTAACCACAGATGATGGTTTTGAAAAGAACACTTCACCATCAATGTCACGTGAGGGAACTACAATTTCTAATGGCAAGCAACTTGTAGTATATAAGAGAGATGCAGGTACAGATGATGGGAATACATTGCTAATGAACCACATTAATGCTTTTTTCCTTCAACAAATGAGGACAGTCACTATAAAGACAACATGATAATGTACACTCACTGTAAGGATAGTCACAAATGAGGACATCTCACAGTGACTGTCCCTTGTGTAATTGCCACTTGAATGTATTGCTATTCAACCACATTAATGCTTTTCTTCTTCAACAAATGAGGATAGTCACTCTAAAGACAACATGATAATGTACACGGGCTGTAAGTGTACATTATCATGTTGTCTTTACAGTGACTTTCCTCCTTCAAGTGGCAATTACACAAGGGACAGTCACTGTAAAGGCAACATGATAATGTAGAGAAACGTTGTCATTTGTATTTTCAACAATGCCGAGAGAGATTCCCTCCGTGAAATCACAGCTACAATTTTTGAGTACGTTGGGTTTATTTTTCTTTTGTCATTATTATGTAATCTGGTATTCAGCTGTTACAGAGCTAAAATACCCAGAAATGAGGACATATCTGTGTTGCATTTATTGTTAGCGGCTTTGGTTATTTAGAAGTTTAATTTTATTTGTTCATCTTTCAAGCACAAATGTTTTGTGGACCGTAACATCTTCATTGTTTCAGGTATGCAATGAAATAGCCGTAACTTGCAACTACCTTCACAGTACTTGTGTACATTATCATGTTGTCTTTACAGTGACTGTCCTCATTCAAGTGGCAATTACACAAGGGACAGTCACTGTGAGATGTCCTCATTTGTGACAAGGACAGTCACACATGAGGACATCTCACAGTGACTATCCCTTGTGTAATTGCCACTTGAATGTATTGCTATTCAACCACATTTATGGGCCCGTTTGGACCACAACACACAGTAGCATCTACAGAGAAGAATATCCCAGGTGTAACAAGTTGTAAGAATATACCAACAGTTCTAAGAAGTTCCCTAGCACATAGTAGCATCTACAGAGAAGAATATACAACATGAGGGCAGCCACTGTAAAGACAACATGATAATGTACACTCATTGTATGTGTACATTATCATGTTGTCTTTACAGTGACTATCCTCATTCAAGTGGCAATTACAGAAGGGATAGTCATTGTGAGATGTCCTCATTTGTGACAAGGATAGTCACACATGAGGACATCTCATAGTGATCGATTGTCCCTTGTGTAATTTCCACTTGAATGTATTGCTATTGAACCACATTAATGCTTTTCTTCTTCAACAAATGAGGACAGTCACTCTAAAGACAACATGATAATGTACACTCATTGTAAGGACAGTCACAAATGAGGACATCTCACAGTGACTGTCCCTTGTGTAATTACCACTTGAATTACACAAGGGATAGTCATTGTGAGATGTCCTCATTTGTGACAAGGATAGTCACACATGAGGACATCTCACAGTGATCGATTGTCCCTTGTGTAATTGCCACTTGAATGTATTGCTATTGAACCACATTAATGCTTTTCTTCTTCAACAAATGAGGACAGTCACTGTAAAGACAACATGATAATGTACACTCGCTGTAAGGACAGTCACAAATGAGGACATCTCACAGTGACTGTCCCTTGTGTGATTGCCACTTGAATGTATTGCTATTCAACCACATTAATGCTTTTCTTCTTCAACAAATGAGGATAGTCACTCTAAAGACAACATGATAATGTACACAGGCTGTAAGTGTACATTATCATGTTGTCTTTACAGTGACTATCCTCCTTCAAGTGGCAATTACACAAGGGACAGTCACTGTAAAGGCAACATGATAATGTAGAGAAACGTTGTCATTTGTATTTTCAATAGTGCCAAGAGAGATTCCCTCCGCGAAATCACAACTACAATTTCTGAGTACGTTGGGTTTATTTTTCTTTTTTCATTATTATGTAATCTGGTATTCAGCTGTTACAGAGCTAAAATACCCAGAAATGAGGACATATCTGTGTTGAATTTATTGTTAGCGGCTTTGGTTATTTAGAAGTTTAATTTTATTTGTTCATCTTTCAAGCACAAACATTTTGTGGACCATAACATCTTCATTGTTTCAGGTATGCAATGAAACAGCCGTAACTTGCAACTACCTTCACGGTACTTGTGTACATTATCATGTTGTCTTTACAGTGACTGTCCTCATTCAAGTGGCAATTACACAAGGCACAGTCACTGTGAGATGTCCTCATTTGTGACAAGGACAGTCACACATGAGGACATCTCACAGTGACTATCCCTTGTGTAATTGCCACTTGAATGTATTTCTATTCAACCACATTTATGGGCCCATTTGGACCACAGCACATAGTAGCATCTACAGAGAAGAATATCCTAGGTGTAACAAGTTGTAAGAATATACCAATAGTTCTAAGAAGTTCCCTAGCACATAGTAGCATCTACAGAGAAGAATATACAACATGAGGGCAGCCACTATAAAGAAAACATGATAATGTACACTCATTGTATGTGTACATTATCATGTTGTCTTTACAGTGACTGTCCTCATTCAAGTGGAAATTACACAAGGGACAGTCACTGTGAGATGTCCTCATTTGTGACAAGGACAGTCACACATGAGGACATCTCATAGTGACTGTCCCTTGTGTAATTTCCACTTGAATGTATTTCTATTCAACCACATTTATGGGCCCGTTTGGACCGCGGCACATAGTAGCATCTACAGAGAAGAATATCCCAGGTGTAAGAAGTTGTAAGAATATACCAACAGTTCTAAGAAGTTCCCTAGCACATAGTAGCATCTTCAGAGAAGAATATGGGTCAATGAGGTTGACTTCAAAGCCATGCAATCTAATGGTAATAGTAATATCATAATTTGACATACTATCAGAAATACTTCCTAAATAGACTATTCAATCTTATAAGAGATGGATTCATGAGAACTATTATTTATGAAATATGAGTCAATGACTTTAATTAAAAAAATTACACAATCTAATTCTTGTAAAAATATCAAAATTTGACACATTGAAAATACCTTCCAAAAGTATCGTTAATTGATTAATATGAATCACTACTCATGAAATATAATTTTATAAACCTAATCTAAAAACTACACAATAAAAATCTTAATAGCAATATTGTAAGAAACTATTCCCAAAAGCAAGCCTAACAAAATTTGATGAAAATAATTTTTGTTTCACTCAACTTTGACATTCACAACTTCCTCTTTTATTATAATAAGAAAAAAAATGTCTTTTTAGATATACCTCATGAACCATACTCGAATAATCTATCATTTTTCTTCTCAAAAATATATTTGTAGAGCCTGCTTCTTTTACTTGTTTGTACTTTTATCTCTCTGATGGAAAGGGTTCCTTTAGGACACATTTTTCCAAGTTCACTGCTTGAGATATTTGAGGAGGGTTCCCCTACTTTAGTATCCATCCAACCCATATTCGAGTAGTTCTACAATTGCACAGTCTAAATTAATAATACTGACAATTGAATGACGAATGATGATACATAGAATTGATATAAACTAATCCTAAAAACACTAAAACATTATTAATATATTTATATTTCATAAATAAAATTGATATAAAAGATCTGGAAAGATACATTAAAAAATAGAAAAATAGTAATTTATAATAGAAGGAAACTTAAATTGCTATTTAAAAAAAAAACAAGAGTCTTAAATCTTTACATTTTGTTTCATTATCATCCATAAGTACACACCTCTAGCATAATAATTATATTTTACCACCCATAAAATGAAAAAAAGATTTTCCCCAGAGAAATTGAAGCTAGATTATAAAAATGAACCATCTTATTGGAAACTGGAACTGTTATCATACCCAAAAGGACTACAAAATTTCACCTTATCATACCCAGATTGTTGCTTTGCCTGGTGGAGGGAAATTTGATCAGTAAAATTGACACAGAGTATGTTGTCTCCATTGTCATTCTGGATAACAAAACACCAACTTTAATGGGCATGTACTGTCCCTTGTGTAGTTGCCACTTGAATGCATTGCTATTTGATGCAGGGGCATCCCTAATGCAAGCCAAAGACACCATGATTGAAGGAAGTTGCCATGAAGCCAAGGAGTCAAATCCTATCAATTGGAACATAAGATTTTCACCTTGGAGCTTTGAAGGATTGACTGGTGAAAGGTCCTTTTGATTGACAAATCAGAGTCTTTTTGAATGACAAATCAGAGTCTTTTTGAATGACAATAAATTAGAATAGGACTTTTAGATGTTTTCTTGGTTTGTAATAAATATTAAGGATTGATTTTATCTCCTTATAAACATCCACTTGTTGGACACAAGACCCCTTGGTGACTTATAAACCTTGGGCATCTTTTGAGTCCTTGGATGAAATGAGCATAGTAAGTGTTTATTAGGTGTCTTTTAGATGTTGTTAAGAAGTTTGAAGGTCCAAAATAACTTTAATAAGGTTCCTAAAGTTTCACAACACATTTTTAACCTTCTCGGCAAAGTTGTTTGCAAAGTTGTAATGCAACTTTAAAAGTTGCTTAGCAAAGTTGACATTTGTTGGATAAACTATTCTAACCACCTAGATGGTTGAACCAACATTTGGAGAGCCTATTTTAGGCTTCAAATGGTCAAAGACAGACAGAGAACCAGTATTGTAATCATTTTGCTTTCATAAAAAATAAAAATAACCCTATTTTAGTGCATTTCTGGTGAAAAACAAACTCTGTACGGCTGTACGGATGGTGGTTGGATGATAAAATTTGCCTGGAAGTTGTAATAGTGACATCTGATGCTTTGGAAGTTGGTTTGATTGATTCTCTTTGTTTTATATCTAAGTTATTTCAAATTTTCTGTGCATTGTTTACAAACCCTCATTTTCAGGGTTTGACTGATGTAAAGACCTTAACTCACGTTTCAACCATTGGAATTCCTTCTTCCTTGGTGGAATGAGAGTTAAGGATGTATATTTGTATATTCTAAAAGCCCTCACTACTCTGCATCACTACTGAACCACATTAATGCTTTTTCCTTCAACAAATGAGGACAGTCATTGTAAAGACAACATGATAATGTACACTCACTATAAGGATAGTCACAAATGAGGAAATCTCAGAGTGATTATCCCTTGTGTAATTGCCACTTGAATACATTCCTATTGAACCACATTAATGCTTTTTTCCTTCAAGTGGCAATTACACAAGGGACAGTCACTGTGAGATGTCCTCATTTGTGACAAGGACAGTCACACATGAGGACATCTCACAGTGACTGTCCCTTGTGTAATTGCCACTTGAATGTATTGCTATTCAACCACATTTATGGGCCTGTTTGGACCACGGCACAAAATAGCATCTACAAAGAAGAATATCCCAGGTGTAACAAGTTGTAAGAATATACCAATAGTTCTAAGAAGTTCCCTAGCACATAGTAGCATCTACAGAGAAGAATATACAACATGAGGGCAGCCACTATAAAGACAACATGATAATGTACACTCATTGTATGTGTACATTATCATGTTGTCTTTACAGCGACTATCCTCATTCAAGTGGCAATTACAGAAGGGACAGTCATTGTGAGATGTCCTCATTTGTGACAAGGATAGTCACACATGAGGACATCTCACAGTGATCGATTGTCCCTTGTGTAATTGCCACTTGAATGTATTGCTATTGAACCACATTAATGCTTTTCTTCTTCAACAAATGAGGACAGTCACTCTAAAGACAACATGATAATGTACACTCATTGTAATGACAGTCACAAATGAGGACATCTCACAGTGACTGTCCCTTGTGTAATTGCCACTTGAATTACACAAGGGACAATCATTGTGAGATGTCTTCATTTGTGACAAGGATAGTCACACATGAGGACATCTCACAGTGATCGATTGTCCCTTGTGTAATTGCCACTTGAATGTATTGCTATTGAACCACATTAATGCTTTTCTTCTTCAACAAATGAGGACAGTCACTGTAAAGACAACATGATAATGTACACTCACTGTAAGGACAGTCACAAATGAGGACATCTCATAGTGACTGTCCCTTGTGTGATTTCCACTTGAATGTATTGCTATTCAGCCACATTAATGCTTTTCTTCTTCAACAAATGAGGATAGTCACTCTAAAGACAACATGATAATGTACACTCACTGTAAGTGTACATTATCATGTTGTCTTTGCAGTGACTATCCTCCTTCAAGTGGCAATTACACAAGGGATTTGTGTTTTCATTTGTGTTTTCAACAGCGCCGTAACCCTCCGCGAAATCACATCGGGATATAAGGGCAAAACAAACAAGAACATTGTCATTTGTATTTTCAACAGCGCTGAGAGAGATAAACAAACTTAAAACTCAGACTTAAGAAAGATGAAGGCAATGCTTCAAAAGGCTGATGCCCTAAATACGGGAAAACACAATACCACCATTAAACAATGCCCTAGTCACCGTATCAATGCTGCCAGCTCCGTACCAGTATGCTGACTGCTCACTTTCATCCTGTGATAAAGGTAACTTCATTAATCATACTTGAAATGGCAGCATACGAACTAAAGATGATGAACATTTATAAACTAAAAGTTTAAAACTACAAATTACAAATGTAGTAGTTTCATACGAAAAGAACTTGATGTCTGAAATTTACCATTAGAAGTATCCAAAGGAATACCACAGTACTGTTGAACTTGGAGAATCGGAGATGATCTACACAGCAAGGTTCAACAGCTGTAAGGACTGTTACACCATCTTTAGCATTTGAATACATTTTCTCCTTGGCTTCTGGTGGATCCTCAAAGACCCCCAATGAGGTTTTCCCTACAATTATCAATTGTTTGTCAGTATGAGATATTAATAAATAAACATTAATCACAATATTAGGCAAACAATGTTCTTGATATCTGAATCTAAATCACAGAAAGCTCTAATAAAGCAGTTCTCAGTTTCACATTAAACTAAGATTCAATTTCAAATGGTTATAATAATTTTTGCAAGTTATAAGTAGCTGGTTACAGTATATGACATAAAAAGAAAAAAAATCATTTCTATTCTTTTCTTCTTTTTCTCTTTCAACGAAGCTTTTGCACCACACAAATGCATACCAAGAATTTCTCAGGAGGTTTCAAGACCATTGCATACCAAACTTCTTCTTTGTAGATGCTACTATGTGTCATGGTCCAAACGGGTCCAAATAGACCTAGTGACTCTAGTAGGTCTCCAAAACCTATTCTACAGCAATAACTCTTCAATTTGACAAAGCACCTTATGAACTTATATGTTTTTTGAGTACCCTTTTTGATGTTCTAACAATCCTCCAACTCCCAGACCCTGACTCCACTCCAGCATATCAATGTCCTTATTGAGTCCGCAGACCTAATGTATGCCTTTGGGTGTGGGTTCCAAAACAAGGCATTGAAAATGGGTGCATGAAACCAAGATCAGAGTTTGAAGATGTCCACCATGCTCTAAAGATCTAGATTCAACAAGGTTTGAGGTCCTTTACTTGCCGCTACCCTCTGATCTTGCATAATCCATCAACTCCTAGTCAAGAACATTGAGATTCTTGACCTAGGGCTTGCTCTTGAAATTCTCTGGCTTAGTATCCTGTTCCAAAGCTTTTAAAATATGAAAATAAACCCCCTTAACTTGCATTTTACAAAGAACAGAGGATATCCTATGGTTTATTTGCAAGTTAAGGCCATTTGAATGCAATAACCCAAAAAATGAGGGTTTGACAGAACAACAGATAAGAAAAAGGAATAACTTTGATATAAGGTGTCTTGAATCTACCAAATAAACTCTCAAAGCATAAGATATAAATACTCTAACTTCCACACTGGTCTGCCCTCCCTTTCACATTCGTACACTGTACAGTGCTTGAAGGAAATGCACAGAAAAGGCTCTGAAATAGTGGCTCTATCTGACAGAGAGTCCATGCTAGGCTTCATGACTAACCTAGAGCACATTCCTTGTTATGGAGGAAGTTTGAATGGTGAAGAACTTATGGAATGGATAGAGGACCTAGATAACCATTTTGACTACAAGTATCTTATGGATAGAGGACCTTGATAACCATTTTGACTCATTTAGTATCTTATTGAGCTTCACTTTGTTTCGAGAATATAGTTTAATATTCTCTACTAAACAGGGCCAACCACGTGAAGGTGGAAGCTCATTTGGCCCCACCCCCCTCCCCCTAACATCACTCTACATTCCCTGTTAACATCTAACATTCATTCATTCTTTCAATTATTAATAAAATGTAACATTCAATCAATATCACATGATAACATTCATTAACACATTAGATTCGTTAACACGCAACATTCATCAATATGAAAATAAACACATAATTCATGAACATTCATTAGCACATAATTAAATTCATTGAGACATCAAATTCAGTCATTATCAATTAAGGTATTTAGATGACAATCATTTCTTTTTTCTCTTTCTAATTTTTTTTTCTATGTAAGCTCTAAGAGGAGCATCAGTGTTATCATCAATACCCCCCTCATCAGTTGTTTTGTTCTTTGTTCTTGATGATCTCAAATTCCTATGCTGCTGCAAAGGGGGGTCCTCTACAATAAAAAATAAAAGAGTTAAATTTAAAATATTTAATTATAGTTGTTACAAGTATTTAATTATTTTAAAGAACATAACTGTGGCGCTCTTTAATTACCTGATCTGGCCACATCATTTTGTCTAGACTCAACCTCAACATGCTCATGAGCACTGACCCCTCGATCCTCTACAGTTGCTATACAAAATGTTACATTAATCCAAACACCAATTGTAATTACATATAAAAATTTTAATAGCAAATGTATACCTCCACCACTAGGATGCACATCATGCGAACCTTCATTATGCATAGATTGTGTAGAAGGATTGTCAGGCTGCATTCCAATATCCTACACATTGTTATCATTGCTTTCTTAAAACAGATATACTCACTTTATATTAGAACGTAACATCAAATAGACTAATTGGTAAAGTATTCAATTTGAAATAAATTTCATTTAGCTTATTTACCTATGGCTCAGATGCATCATTATTTGAACCTTGCACACTGATTTCAGCTCGTAGCCATTTAGCCACGGCTCTATAGCCTTGTTGGAAGCCAATTCTCTTGTCCTCTTCTGTGAGGCATCTATTGAACTCTGACCCCTACATTTTTTCTTGGTATGGTGAATTTTACTTGCATTGTTTGATCAAAAAAAATTTCCTTGCAATATATAAAAAAATTGATACAAGTTTTCATTTACTAATACTTACAACTTGTGCTTGAAGTTTGGAAAAACCACCAGAGTCGAGCTTGTGTGTCCTGTGCTTTTCTAATCTTGCCTTTGTTGCCTTTGATGTGTCAGGCAATCTATGAAAATTTTGAAATATGTTAGAGACCAGTACAGGAAAAATTTAGAGGTTAATTAGTACATAATTACATTCTCAAAAGTATCACATACCTTGCTCTACTCTCTACTGGCATAATTCCTTTTTTCATGTCAGCTTTATACTTTCCATCCAAAATCAAACCCTGCCACTCAGCCTCAAGAACACAGGGCGGACGCTCGTGCCTTGGGTGAACCTCTAAATATTTCCTGTACTGGTCCCTAATATACTTCAAACATAAACCAGCTCTTTCAAGGAGCTTGTTTCTCTAGAATGCATGAGGTCCAAAAATTTGGGTCATACTATGTACAAGATCATCCTTCAACTTTTTATCTTGGTTATTCCACCTTTTAAGTAAAAAAAAACATGTTAGACTCATAAATGAAGAGAAGCTACCTTTAATATAGTTCAAGAAATTGATGAAAAGGAAAACTATTCTAGCAATGATATGAAATCAAAATAGTGGTTTGGGGTTTTAGTTAGGATATGATGTTCCACCATGTACGTATGGTGGGCCTGAATATCCGCAAACACTCGTCACCAAGTTTTCACCAAAAAATATCATTCCCTACAAAATAATCATGGGATCATTAGTCGATGAAGAGTGATCAAAAACTAAATTACTATTATATCACTATAGAATAATAATAACTTTAAAGTACCTGGAAGTTTGGATACTTTTAAGGGAACGCCTTCATCGTCGCTGATGATCAATACACAATCCTTCACCGTTCCCGTACTAGGAACATGGGAACATCCAGGAAATGATGTTGCATTGGGACTTGTTGCATCTCCTATTGCAAAAAATGAAAACCATTATCAAATGCCTCCAAGAAATAATACTTCAAGGGAAATAAATTGGTGCAGAGCACCCATGGCACAAACACAATCAAGGGATCTACATCGTAAACACATAACACTTAAATACATAACAAAAGAGGGATTTGTGTACCAGTAGATGGTGCAACAGTTGGTGCATTTAGGCTGTGTGTTGTTGACATGGTAGTCGGCAAGACATTTGTGGCTATCCTGGATGGAGGCGGCGTTGTCATATCATCATGGAAAGGAGCTGAAGAATAAAATTGTTAGAGCATGCATAAATATAGAACGCGTGGACTAGCATGGACAAGATTGTTAGAGCATTAAAAAAAAAGATTGTTCGAGCATATATTGTCAATGATTATGATCATTCCTATATATATTCAGTGGAAAACACAAGTGGGGAATGGAACATGTGATCTACCTGAACCACTTGCAATACCGGCCTCATCATGGGAATGGGGTTCAAAATTACGCAAATAACTCTGTAAAGACAATGCATCCATATTTTAATTAATGTCATAAAAGAGCATAACATAAAAACCATTATTGAACTCTTGTAATAATTAAAAATTTCATTAATACTTACTTTAAAGTTTTCAGAAGTGCGCAACAACTCAGCTGCCCTATCTTTTATTTCCTGAGTCTGAGGATGTATGGATACCAAACGTAGAAGTTCTTTCCCAATTTTCTTTAGCAAATTTTTAATGGAACCGATCGGGTCATCGGTCTCTGCTAAATCAATAAAAAAGGGTCCACAAGGGGGGACTCCTGAGGGACAGCAGGTTGCTTTCCCTCTCTCTGACCACTGGCCCTCTGTGACAACAATAGTATTAGTATTATCAAAATTACTCCAAAACAATGAAGAAAATAACATTAAAAAAAATAACATTTTGCTTCTATCTAGTTTGCAGAATTACAATGAGTTTTACCTGCTCATCTGTAGATGAGCTAGGAATATCATCACCATCACCTTTGGGCGGTTGCTCCATATTGTGCCCCTGTGTCAAAGATCAAGTATAAAAATGTTAGCCAAAAATTTAATAACTAAATGGTATGTTGGAGTCATTGATTAGAAGTTGGTTTAATAGTATGTACCACCCCCATGATAGTAGCCTCGTTTGTATCTATGCGGTTCAAATTGTAATCAATAAGCAGCTCTTCCCCTGCACGTATTGATTTTATCGCACAGATGAATACACGATTTCCCTCGCGCGCCTCAAATATGCAATTGGGTTGCTTTATAGTTGACCCAGGTCGTGTACTATTTATAAAACCCACAATATTCCCTGTTGCTTTTGGCCTTCCATCAATGTATATAGCCACACTTTTACTTTGATTATTGTCTTGTTGTTGTATATAATTTGCCGAGAGTGCATACCTATGCATACTTTTTTTATATTGAACAATATGCATCCAACTTTTGTAATCGTAACATGGTCCAACATACTCCATCAATTCAGAAACTTTGTTGTAAGACACCTTTATGCCATCCATAGAAAATAGGCCCAAACCATGTAATGATGATGGTGCTATGCGATATATCCTCTCATTAACACAAAAATCAGTGTTTATTGGAGGAAGTTCCTTGGGTACCCAATGTTTCTGTAGATGTTGGTACCTCAAGGGCACCTCGATGTCACCTTTCATCTCATCATCATAAGAACATGACCCCCCTTGAGCAAGGAAAAATTTCATGTGTTTATTGAATTTCCTTCTAGTCCTTTGACCTCTAGTTAATCTCCTTATTCTAGATAAACTGCATGTCTCACTTTCCTCTTGTATTCCTATATTTCCCTCACTCGAGGAAGACACTTCTGACAAATACCTATTTGCTAGTACCTGCAAATGGGAGAGATCTTAGAAGACATCAATCTTACTATTGATAAGTGTATTAAATAGACTTTCTATAAGGTGTATTGACTTATACCTGTCGATCCATGAGACTGTGCGGGATGCTCTTGAAAGGGGTTCAATTTTCTGCAAATGTAATTCAATTATCATGAGCATAATCACATCATAATCATAATCACATCCATCATAAGCATCACATAAAAATTAAAAACATTAAAACGTACACATTATAACACTTATAGCTTTTAAATAGATAATGAATAAACTATGTAACCATTTAAGACAAATATATTTCTATCAAGAAATGAATATTAAATACATTAAGGATTGATGGCATACCTTTAAATTTCATCATCATCATCCTCATCATCATCATCATCATCATCATCATCATCATCATCATCATCATCATCATCCTCGTCATCGTCGTCATCATCATCGTCGTCGTCATCGTCGTTGTTGTCATTGTCGTCATCATCAACATCATCATCATCAACATCAACATCATCTTCATCATCATCATCAGTAGCAGCATCATCTTCTTCTTCTTCATGAAAATTTGTCTCAGGAACATCATCCAATAATTGTTGATCATGATCATCATCTACATCATCTTCTACTTCTTCGGTATCTTCTTCTTCCATCGCATTATACTTTATCGGCCTTCCTCTCGGTTCATGTCTAACAACAAATGACCAACCCGGTTTATGTGAAACCTCTGAGTAAAATACCTGCTCACATTGGCTCGGAAGAACATAGGGCTCATCCCCAACTGGCTCAAATGACCTTGTATTAACCATTGTAAATCCATTTTCATGTTCAATAACAGTTCTATTAGGATCATTTGGATTAAGTCGTAGCCTGTACCATTTGACAACGAAGAGTACTAATTTGAAGGAACTAAAGTCGCACTCAAGTATATCATCCAAAATGCCATAGTATTGATTTTTAGACTCTTGAGGATCTAAGTCATTTCTAGATGAAATATTAGTCACTTGAAAGACTGCAGTTATTCCAGAATTTCCTCAACTTGGTGTATGAGGTAGTGTTCTTGTGCATTGAAAAAAGTTGGAGGTAGACACTTTTGCATTTCACACAATAAATGAGAAATTCTTCTCTTCCAATATTTTATATCTTCTTTATGGATTTCTTTAGATGACAACCACCTACATTAAGAGATTCAAGTCACAAAAAATATATAAATACGAGACTTTACAAAATAATATACAATAGATTACATAGCAAGAAAAACAAATCGCGAATATAATAAATATATACAACAAATTGAACAGATATTACTACTTACCTCATGTATTTTCCAAGATCATATATCACTTGTTTGATGTTATTGTTGAAGTGCTCTGGGAGAGATAGAGGTAGCACGTACTGCAGTAATTATAAACCAATCATTTCATTATTTTCTAACATAACATAATGAATAGTACACGTAGTTTATAAATATATTGTAAATACAGAAGAACATAACTTACCTTGATGAAAGTATGCCAATCATGCATTTTGAGCCCTGGCCCAAATTCACTTTTCTTTGATATGAGATTGCTTATGTTCCCAGTAAATCCTGTGGGAAATCAAATTTTTCGTATGACTTCTTTTATGGCATCACTTTGCTGCTCCGTTAATAACCAAGGAAGGGCACTTATATTAATCTGATCTCTATTGCTATTTGAGTGAATGAAATTCTTCAGTGCATGATTGGATTCATGAATGTCATTACAAATTTTGACAATTTTTTCTTTGTCACGCCTTCCATCTAGTATTTTCCACAATGTCTCTGTTATATTCTTTCCAACATGCATAAGATCAAACAAATGCACAATTTTTAGGTCCTCGTAGTAGGGCAACCTACTAAATTGTCTGGGATAGCTTTTTAGTCCCTTTGGAAGGTTGTCAGTAGTGCCTTGACGACCTTCACGATCATCAATTACATAATTAGTAAACAAAAATCACAATAGAAATATATAAATTACAAACATAAACCATTAAGTGGAACGACATTACCTCGATGATTAATTCTATTATATTCCAACTTCCATAGGCGAGGTGTCATTCTTCGTGGCTTTGATGCAGTCTCTTCTTTCCCATTGAAAAGATGTTTTTCCATACTTCGATACTTATGATTCCTGTGGAGGAAGTGTCTGTATTCATCAAACACATGCTTTCCTAAACTTTTTGAATGACGAGATTTCATCTTTGGACCACAAACTGGACATGCAAATTTTCCCTTTGTTTGAAGACCTACAAGATAATGATATAATTGGATTATTAAATATGTTGATTTTTATAATTAGAATTATCATGCGCAACTTGAATTCACTATAACATACCACAAAAATGTGTTAGCCCTGGGGCATCATGTATTGTCCATACAAGTATTGCATGGAATTGAAATTGTCTTTGTCCTATTGGTCTAGACACGTCATACATAGTGACACCGTTCCATAACTCCACCAACTCGTCAATAAGAGGCTCAATATATACATTCATATCTTTAACTTGATATTTACCTACTTGAATGAACAGTAACATTACATAATTATTGTGACCATTTTACTATAAGATTTGTAAGTACATGTAAATTAATAACTATCAAATGATAAAATACCTGGAACAATCATTGCCAACATAATGTGCTCCCTCTTTATTGACATCCACAGAGGAATGTTATTGTTGATAACAAAAATAGGCCACACCGAGCAAACAGATCTCATCTCTCCAAATGGATTGACACCATCCACTGCCAATGAAAGCCTGAGATTACGAGGTTCTTCTTTGAAGTGTTGCCACTTTTCCTCTATGTGCATAAATGCCGAACCATCCGCAGGGATTCGAATAATGTCATCTCGACTTTTATTGCGTGCATGGTAATCCATAAATTATGCCAAGCTAGTACACCTGAATAATTGTCGCATCCGTGGAATAATGGGGATGTAACAAAGAACCTTGTGAGGCACCTTTTTTGTTATTTGATCTGTTCGATATCTACTCGTATGACATACAGGGCATTGTGTTGCAAATTCATGTTCTTTATAATATATAATATGATCATTGGGACAAGCATGTATTGCTTGATACTCCATTCCAATATCTTTCATAATAGCAGATAATTCTCGATATGAGCAAGGTAGAATATTTGATGGTGGTAACAAAAACTCGCCTATCAATCTACAGCAAAAAATATAAGTTGTTAATATAAACAATATTAGTGGTACATTATTCACCCTTTGTTAACTATAAAGACATATATGACATACCTTAACATACGTGACATTGTTATGTTGGATAAACCATTCATAACCTTCAAGTTCAACAACAACAATACAGTAGAGAGAAGAGTTGTTTGGGAGTCTTTGTATAGGGGCTCGTATGCCTTCTCAAGTAGAGGTACATCAAGGCTATCATCATCATCATGATCAGATCCGCTTGGACTAAATGTGTCATGGATCAATGTATTTATACCATCATCTTCAATTTTGTTTTCTGGCGCATGATCGTCATCTTCCATGGGATCATTATCTTCACCTTGGATATTCGCACCCCCATGTTCCTCCATATCATGTACTTCCCTGGGGAGATCAACCTATATAAAATTGATTAACATAAATAAACCATGATCTTCAACTCATCATCAAGTGATTTCATATGTATATAAATTGTTAAAATGATATAATGAACAACTTACCAGTGGATGATAGTCATGCCCCCATTCAATGTGACCATTCTCCCTACAATGTCTCTTAACTGTTTTGATTAGCAATCTTCTACAGTTTAAGCCCTTACAAATTTTGCAGGGACTAACATTTTCCATCACCTTTTCTTTTCAAGTTAGACCACAATCTAGCGATTGTCTCCCTATTTTGTTCTTCACTTATATTATCTGACATGATCTTTCTTCGCAGGAAGCAAAAATTGGGCTATGAAAACTTCGGTCTACAACTTTCAGTGACTAAGCAAAATTGTCAAAAGTACACAAATCTTCTTAGACCTAGTTAAATCCTTTAATATTTTAAAAGTCTAGTTAAAATATACATTAGATTAAAAAATATACAATTTTCATGCCTGAGCGCGTGGCTACGACTAGTGCAATGGTCTTCTTGCTTAGCTCTAGAAGCTCTCTAGCAATCAAAACATATAAGCTACAAGGCCTAACAGCAATTTCAAAACATATAAGCTACAAGGCAAGACATATTACATGACATGGCAAAAGGATTAAAATATACATTAGATTAAAATATATACAATTTTCAAACCTGAGCGCGCAGCTATAACTCGTGCAATGGTCTTCTTGCTTAGCTCTAGAAGCTCTCCAGCAATCAAAACATATAAGCTATTAGAATTCATTAACTTTCTGTAATTGGAAAACTCTATTTGATATTAGACCGTAAACTACTACTATTCTCTCCATAAGAACTAAGTACAAAATTCTTTCAAGTTCACATCCATGATTCCCTTTAGATTAAAATATACAGCAAAAATAAGCTAAAAGTCTAGTTAAAATATACATTAGATTAAAAAATATGCAATTTTCAAACCTGAGCGCATGACTATAACTCGTGCAATGGTCTTCTTGCTTAGCTTTAGAAGCTCTCCAGCAATCAAAAAATATAAGCTACAAGGCCTAATAGCAATTTCAAAACAAGGGTCATCAAAAGAACCAAAAAAAATGTGTGCAAACAATACCTTGTGAAGTGGTATAGACAATTAGAAGATGCTACTATGTGCTAGGGAACTTCTTAGAACTGTTGGTATATTCTTACAACTTGTTACACCTGGGATATTCTTCTCTGTAGATGCTACTGTGTGCCGTGGTCCAAACGGGCCCATAAATGTGGTTGAATAGCAATACATTCAAGTGGCTTACACAAGGGACAGTCACTGTGAGATATCCTCATGTGTGACTGTCCTTGTCACAAATGAGGACATCTCACAGTGACTGTCCCTTGTGTAATTTCCACTTGAATGAGGTCAGTCACTGTAAAGACAACATGATAATGTACACATACAATGAGTGTACATTATCATGTTGTCTTTACAGTGGCTACCCTCATGTTGTATATTCTTCTCTGTAGATGCTACTACGTGCTAGGGAACTTCTTAGAACTGTTGGTATATTCTTACAACTTGTTACACCTGGGATATTCTTCTCTGTAGATGCTACTATGTGTCATGGTCCAAACGGGCCCATAAATGTGGTTGAATAGCAATACATTCAAGTGGCAATTACACAAGGGACAGTCACTGTGAGATGTCCTCATGTGTGACTGTCCTTGTCACAAATGAGGACATCTCACAGTGACTGTCCCTTGTGTAATTAAGTATTGTGGGGAAGCATTCTAAATAACCAAATCCACTAACAATAAATTCAACACAGATATGTCCTCATTTCTGGGTATTTTAGCTCTCTAACAGCTGAATACCAGATTAAATAATAATGAAAAAAGAAAAATAAACCCAACGTACTCAAAAATTGTAGCTGTGATTTTGCGGAGGGAATCTCTCTCGGCGCTGTTGAAAACACAAATGACAACCCACTTGATTTCGCGGAGGGAATCTCTCTCGGTGCTGTTCAAAACACAAATGACAACCCGCTTTTTTCAAAACACAAATGATAACCCGCTTGATTTCGCGGAGGGAATCTCTCTCGGTGCTGTTGAAAACACAAATGACAACGTTCCTTTTTTTTTTGCACTTATATCCTGACCAACATAAGGTCCATTTGTAATACAACATGATAATGTACACTTACAGTGAGTGTACATTATCATGTTGTCCTTAGAGTGACTATCCTCATTTGTTGAAGAAGAAAAGCATTAATGTGGCTGAATAGCAATACATTCAAGTGGCAATTACACAAGGGACAGTCACTATGAGATGTCCTCATTTGTGACTGTCCTTATAGTGAGTGTACATTATCATGGTGTCTTTAGAGTGACTTTCCTCATTTTTTGAAGAAGAAAAGCATTAATGTGGTTCAATAGCAATACATTCAAGTGGCAATTACACAAGGGACAATCACTGTGAGATGTCCTCATGTGTGACTGTCCTTGTCACAAATGAGGACATCTCACAATGACTGTCCCTTGTGTAATTCAAGTGGCAATTACACAAGGGACAGTCACTGTGAGATGTCCTCATTTGTGACTGTCCTTACAATGAGTGTACATTATCATGTTGTCTTTAGAGTGACTGTCCTCATTTGTTGAAGAAGAAAAGCATTAATGTGGTTCAATAGCAATACATTCAAGTGGCAATTACACAAGGGACAATGTCATGAGCCGTGACATATTGAACTTAGTATAATAATAAAATGATTAGATGATATATAATACTCTATTATTAATGGTATATAACAATAATATATAATTATTATCAAAAGATAATAATAATATATAGTTAGCATAATAAGTAATATGTTAATTAAATAATATTAAAATATTAATAAATAATATAATTATGATTATAATTATAATATAAATTAATAATAAATAATTATTAATAAATTATATATATTATATTATAATAATATATTAAGTAATAATATTAAATCAATTATTGATATAATAATTTTAATATATAAATAATATTAATAAACCTCTCAATATAAAACAATATGTTATCACTATAATAATATTTATTATAATATTATTAATATTACTAACATCATTAATTATAATATTTAATAATAATAATAACATTAATAATAATAATAATAATAATAATAATAATAATAATAACGTTTAAAGCAATATCGAATATCTGTAATCGATACACATCTACATTAAACATCTGCATTATCTATCACGATGAGGAATGAAGAAGTGATACAACAATCACTAGTCATTACACATCGATACCATGAGAGGATGATTAATGAACCAAATACTATGAAGTCAAGATCAACATGATATGAATAAGGGATAGGTCGCTATGTGTTTCAGAAGATGTATTGATAAGCAAGAAGGATAACCATTCATATATTATAAATAATCATTAATTGCACAAGTTTAGACAATGACATATCCGATAAAGCAATATCAAACATGAAGACCCGCTAGCAAATATGCACCATCACTTCCTATGTTATCATGACAATAACATAAACTAGATTGAATTCTACTATCTATATCAATAGACACCACATAGGAGGATATCGACTAAAGGATTGAAAGATTATCGATTGTCTGAGATAAACCACATCTTGTAGAAACACAAAAGCATCAGTGATTATATCACAAGCTATTGATGAATGAGGCATCATTCATGGATAATAAGTACAATGTATCCTTAAGTATTAACAGGAATGGAAGTCAATTTGAAGATCAAACTCCATTACCAGCAATCAACCAATAAATGGACAATTATCAGAAAATGATATCGACTTATATTAGAGTAGAAAGATTGGATATCATCATAACAATATGGGATAAGGCAAGAGTTAATATCGATTGACTAAATACTAATGATAGTTAGACCAAACTAATACAAACACAATGGATGTTAACTACTGGTTGCACTACCAATTAGGGAAGATTACCTTCATAAAAAGATTTGATATTGAGTCAATCTGGGAGTTATCTATGATCAGAAAATAATGAAATAATATTATGTGAACTGTCGGATTATGGAAAGGTGTGATTAACAAAGGGACATGGAGGAAGAAACAAGACATGTCTCATTCATAGCATCTCTTCATTTGTTAAAGACAATATAAGAATGCATTCTCGTCAGTCACTCAAGGCATCATTAGAACTTTATTTACTTATCCATATTTGGATATACTCAATAGAGCATCTGCCTTTGGCAGTTTGGTTTCAAGTTTATCATTGCAGATTAGAGACAACACCATGATTGCACAGATAGAAAGGATAGTCAGAAATAGCATCAATATTTGAAGTTGCAAGCATATAATTCAGAATCTGAAATAGCAACATATCACTCATAGCGATATTACACATTTGCATAATTACATCATCATATCAGACACAGCAAATACATTGCTGTAAGCAATACTTATTGATTGTATATCGATATTGTTTATATCAGACATACCATCATTATACTATCACTATAAGTGATAGGAAACATCATATTCATAGCATATTTCATATCATTATATCCGACAGTGCTATTAAACATATTGGTATCAATATCATCTTGCACACATATTGTGATTGAATCTGAAATAGCGGTTGATATCTTAAGTAACCTCCATTACTTAGTTTAATTGTAAGTATCTGATAGAGTAAGTCTGAGAAGTGGAGTAATTGTTCCTATTTTCCAAGTTAGCCAAAAAGGGGACATTACAGACAATCACTGTGAGATGTCCTCATGTGTGACTGTCCTTGTCACAAATGAGGACATCTCACAATGACTGTCCCTTGTGTAATTCAAGCGGCAATTACACAAGCGACAGTCACTGTGAGATGTCCTCATTTGTGATTGTCCTTACAGTGAGTGTACATTATCATGTTGTCTTTAGAGTGACTGTCCTCATTTGTTGAAGAAGAAAAGCATTAATGTGGTTCAATAGCAATACATTCAAGTGACAATTACACAAGGGACAATCACTGTGAGATGTCCTCATGTGTGACTATCCTTGTCACAAATGAGGACATCTCACAATGACTGTCCCTTATGTAATTCAAGTGGAAATTACACAAGGGACAGTCACTGTGAGATGTCCTCATTTGTGACTGTCCTTACAGTGAGTGTACATTATCATGTTGTCTTTAGAGTGACTGTCCTCATTTGTTGAAGAAGAAAAGCATTAATGTGGTTCAATAGCAATACATTCAAGTTGCAATTACACAAGGGACAATCACTGTGAGATGTCCTCATGTGTGACTGTCCTTGTCACAAATGAGGACATCTCACAATGACTGTCCCTTGTGTAATTCAAGAAGCAATTACACAAGGGACAGTCACTGTGAGATGTCCTCATTTGTGACTATCCTTACAGTGAATGTACATTATCATGTTGTCTTTAGAGTGACTGTCCTTATTTGTTGAAGAAGAAAAGCATTAATGTGGTTCAATAGCAATACATTCAAGCGGCAATTACACAAGGGACAGTCACTGTGAGATGTCCTCATTTGTGACTGTCCTTACAGTGAGTGTACATTATCATGTTGTCTTTAGAGTGACTGTCCTCATTTGTTGAAGAAGAAAAGAATTAATGTGGTTCAATAGGAATACATTCAAGTGGCAATTACACAAGGGACAATCGATCACTGTGAGATGTCCTCATGTGTGACCTTTGTGAAGGCAAGTGCCAATTTGTACCCAAGTTACCAATATTGTGGCAAAAGTGGGAATGAAGCATTTAGGGGTCAAATAGGGAAAAGAAGTGTAGAAGTGGCCTATGTGAGGTCTAAATAGCCTAACTAAGTCATGGTTAGGGTCTTATGGTGTTTGAACAATATGTTTTGAACCAAAATCCCAAAGGTTGTAACAAGTTGTCAATGTTGTCATTCACAACATTGACAACATTTGTGCAAGGGAGCATTTTCGAGTAAGATGGTTATGTAACTATATGAAACCATTGAATTAGGCATCAGATCAACTATAAGAGGCCTCCATCGATCTATGCAAAAGGTTGGGGGGAAAAACATTTGGAATTAAGAAGATTTGTAGAGTAACACGGTTTTAGTGAATTCTTGAGTTTTTTTGTTTCTTTGTTTTCAGTTGATTAATGGATTAGATAGCTCACAGTGTCTATTGGAAAAGTTGGTACAAGTTGTTTTTTTATTCTGTGTTGTGTTTTTTTTGAGTTTTGAAGCATTCCAACTAGTTTGTTAATTCTTTTGTTAAGTACCCTATCATTGGTTTGAACCAGGCAGGTTGAACAAATGGAGTCTTAGCTCATCATTCCATTGTCAATTTTGTACGGGCTCTTGGAATGGGTGAGGAGACTCCATGTACTATATGTTTGGAAGGAGGGGCCCTGGGAAGCTCATTTTCTATGTTTGCAATGATGTCCTAGGTGAGTCAGTTGAGCACAGTTAGGGATGACAAATCATCACAAGAAGATTACAACAAGTTGAATGCATTGGTTGCTTCAACTAAAATCTCATGAAGAGGTAGACACACATCTAAAGAAGCCCCAAGTCAAATTAGAAGATTGGGTGAGTTTCTTTGGCTGCTAAGAAAACAAACTCTTAGTCAGACTGTCCAAGTTGTGTCAAAATACTTGTTTTCAGGCATGGCTGTAGCAGTTGGTGTACAAAAAATCTAGGAGGAGAAGACCTTAGATATCTTGGAGTTCTCAATAAAGGGCATCTGAATCCTAAGCCCTTTAGGTGGCTTAATATAAACAAAAAGGCTTGACAAAGGCCTAATTGCTAGCAGCCTATTTTTGGGTGCAATTGGCATGGTTTGATGAACCGGATTGAAGTACTGATGAAAAGTATAGGTGAAGGAGTAATATTGAAACCAATAGAGGTCCTAGTGGCCAACCTCTCCATGGAGTAAAGTTCTAGTTGAATGTGTTTCAATTTGTGAAGACAAGACTAGGAGTGTCCTAGTAGCTAGATTGGTATTGAGCAGAGTTCGTTGTATTTCTTGTTGGTGTGCACTAGTTGAAGGAGTGGGATCTTGGGTAGAGATACATAAAGAGTGTAGGGATAGTTAAGTACCCTATCAAGTCAAAACATTGGCCTAAAGAGACCCTAGTGAAGGATAGGGAGTGAGCAAGACAAAGTGTTACATCAATTAACAAGATCATTTTTTGGTAATTGTGTACATTATCATGTTGTCTTTACAGTGACTGTCCTCATTTGTTGAAGAAGAAAAGCATTAATGTGGTTCAATAGCAATACATTCAAGTGGAAATTACACAAGGGAATATCACTATGAGATGTCCTAAGTGTGACTGTCCTTGTCACAAATGAGGACATCTCACAGTGACTGTCCCTTGTGTAATTGCCACTTGAATGAGGACAGTCACTGTAAAGACAACATGATAATGTACACAAGTACCGTGAAGGTAGTCACAAGTTAGGGCTGTTTCATTGCATACCCGAAAAAATGAAGACATTACAGTCCACAAAACGTTTGTGCTTGAAAGATGAACAAATAAAATTAAACTTCTAAATAACCAAAGCCGCTAACAATAAATTCAACATAGATATGTCCTCATTTCTGGGTATTTTAGCTCTCTAACAGCTGAATACCAGATTACATAATAATGACAAAAGAAAAATAAACCCAACGTACTCAGAAATTGTAGCTGTGATTTTGCGGAGGGAATCTCTCTCGGCGCTTTTGAAAACACAAATGACAACGTTCTTGTTTTTTTTGCCCTTATATCCCGATGTGATTTTGTGGAGGGTTACGGTGCTGTTGAAAACACAAATGACAACGTTCCTTTTTTTTTTTGCCCTTATATCCCGACAACATCGCAATTGCAAGTTAGGGCTGTTTCACTGCATACCCGAAATAATGAAGATGTTACGGTCCACAAAATGTTTGTGCTTGAAAGATGAACAAATAAAATTAAACTTCTAAATAACCAAAGCCGCTAACAATAAATTCAACATAGATATGTCCTCATTTCTGGGTATTTTAGCTCTCTAACAGCTGAATACCATATTACATAATAATGACAAAAGAAAAATAAACCCAACGTACTCAGAAATTGTAGCTGTGATTTCGCGGAGGGTTACGGCGCTGTTGAAAATACAAATGACAACGTTCTTGTTTTTTTTCCCCTTATATCCCGATGTGATTTCGCGGAGGGTTACGGCGCTGTTGAAAACACAAATGACAACATTCTTATTTTTTTTGCCCTTATATCCTGATGTGATTTCGCGGAGGGTTACGACGCTGTTGAAAACACACATGACAACGTTCCTTTTTAATTTTGCACTTATATCCTGACAATGTCGCAATTGCGACAGTGCCAAATGTATTGTCATCGCAAATTGCGATGGTGTCGGGCTATATTTGAAAAAAAAAGGCCAAAATCGCATGACATTTGCCTACCGTTTCAAATTGCCGTCACAATTTCACCCCAAATGTATTAGTGGCTTATCATGCCTAGATCCAACAACAACAAGCATTGGATCAACATGATCAAGGTTATAGGAAGTATCTGGTAGAGCAATACAAGAGAAATGAGGCCAAGCTTGCTAAAGGGTTGGAGGCCTAGAAGAAGGTTTATCAAAAGGAGCTGGAAGAATAGAGGAAACACTATGAAGAGGTGTTGGAAACACAAAAAAGACATATGCAACAATAGGCAAAGGAGCAGTTTGATGCCCTTATAGAACTGAAACAAGGTCAGGTAGCCCTTACAAGCATTCTCACAACACTAAAGGTGGTTTATGAGGAAAAGTTAGTGGCGGTTAGTGCTACTATGACTAAAACAGAAGAAGATTTTCAAGAGGCATTGGTAGCTTAGAAGGTTGCTTATGAGGAGTTGGAAGTTCATAAGAATAACTGTGAAAGGGTTGTTCAAGACTAGAAAATTTTAGTGGAGGCCATGTTTGATAGGGGCATTGAATTTCAGCTTGAGAAAGAACAGGAGTTGAGAGCTCATGAGGAGTTTCATGAGAGAGAGCTACAAGATCTCAAACAAAATATTGGATTCCTAGCTTCTACAACTGAAACATATAAAAGAAGCTATTAGATGCAGGTTGAGAAATATGCTCAACTTGAAGAAGAAAAGGAGAGCATGGAGCAAAAGATTGCTGATCTAAGGGTGGCTCTCTCTGCACAAGTCAAGACAAATGAGTTCTCAGCAAATCATGATAGTGGTGCTGACAATAGTATACTTCTCCTACAAGAGAATCTGGAAGAAGAAGAGGAAGATCAATTCTGGGACAAAATGGAGTACTTTTGCTTGCATCTTGATGACAAGACCACACTTCCAAAGAACACCTACAATCTACAGGAGATAGTCATTTCCAGCCAGCATGATGAGGAGGTCAATCAGTCTAAAGTAATCTCTCAAGAGCCTAAGTTTATCAAGGAAAGCTCCAGGTCCAGCATCTCTCATGGTTGCCCTATCAGGTATTTGGCCAGGATGGAGGTTATCAAAGGAGTACAAATTATGCCAGCATCCCAATGTGGTTTTCCACTAGAAGCTAAGGCTGAAAATGAACCAAATCAGCTTACTGCCCCAAGTGACCAAGTAAGTAAAGCCGTATTGCTGATTACTGATCCTCCTTAGAATAGTGATGCTTACAATCAGCTTGACCAAGTGAGTAAACTCTATATCAGTCAAATCCTTGTCAAGCAAGTGACCCTGTATATCTCCTATGTTTATCTTGTAATAGCTTTCTAGATGCATGTGGATTATTGTAAGCTGAGAAGGATGGGAAGTTATTTCTCACAAACAGTAAATGGTTTTGTTTGACCAATGCTATGAACTGGTTAGTTTAGGCTAGGTTACCTTCCCTGCTTTCTAGATTAGTTTTCCTATTTTCCAAGAAGTGCTCGAGCACAATTTTTGTCTCCCTGTCAAAGCTTTTGTGTTCCTGAGATGACCCCATGCCAAATGGATCACTTTAGGGAAATTGATCTACTGTTTAGTAGGTTGACATCCCTCAGAAGTCGCCAAAATGTTACCCAAAATTTTTCATCTTTCAATTCTAGCCTATGCAAATGTCTAGTTCCTGCTACATCTTGTTTTGGTTGCGAAGTTGATCCACAGGTTTTTATGCTTTGCGCTTTGAACCCCATGTCCTTTGATGTGTCACCTTGCCCCAGTTCAGATCGCATCACTTAATTCGCAAAACTCACAGAGATATTCAAGTTTAAGTGCTTGCAAGAAATACTCAGGTCGCAGGGGTTCCAAAAAATGTTCAGTGTAGAAAATCCTCTGTGTTTTCAAACTTCAAGAGAAAACCTCAGTTGTTTTTAGTCTTCCGTGCTTTTCACTTCTTCAGCATCGGCATTTTTCTTAAGTGTTCAGTGTCGAAAACTCTCTATGTTTTTGACCTCTGGTTTGAAAACCCTTTGTGTTTTCGACCCTAAGCGCGCAACTTCGACCAAGTGGGTCCTAGTTCCTCATGTCGTTGCTAGTGCGGTAAAGATCCAATGGCTATCGCATAATCTCATGGAATCTTCTAAGACCATGAGATCATGCAACAACCACCCGATCAGAATCTTAGTGGGTCATGGGTCCAGAGAATCTGTAGGGGTACAATGTGCGGGAGATTCAATGGTGGTCACATGTTTGCATGGGATCTTTTGAGCTCATGTGATCATGCAACAACCGTCTGATGCAGTTAGCTGAGTGGGTATGTGTGCCATGTCATTCTGATGTGCTTGTTTCTCATTCGTCGAGCTACTGATGATGATGCGGTTGTCAGTGGGGCCAAATTTTAAATGGTAAAAGCTTTAAGGGAGGTCATTTTTTTTTGTCCTCTAACTTGGCGGTGTCCGATAAGTGTTTCCTTGTTCACATGATCACGGATGTGATAGCAAGAGCTTCCCCTTTTTTAGCGGATGCGTGGTTAAAAGATTTCACATGGTCACTGAATGTAGCCAAGGTTAGAGAAAAGTTCAGGCGACTTGGCGACTAAAGGAAAATGAGCCTAAGGAAGAACCTAGAGTTAAGTTTGCAGTTAACATCTCAAGGGCTTGTCACATGATCGCATGCAGTCTCTTGCAGCCATGCGATCATGCGACCAATATTTTTTCAAAGGCAGTGCAATCTCGGGCCCAGGGTTTTTGCCAGTGTTTGTGTGTAGGCCATGTGCGGAGTGGAGACAGATTCTAAAAGGCTTGTCGCATGATCACATGAAGGCTTTTGAGCTCATGCGATCATGGGACCAGTGTTATTTCAATGTAGTGTGGCTATTTTTCCTGGGCTTTCTTTGAAGGTGAATGTTGCAGGCAGCGAGTAGCTGAGAATTGATGTTGTAGGACATGTGTGATGAAGGGTGCTCCCCTTAATACCATAAACACATAACAGATATAGAGAAACAACAACAACATGCAAGAACAGAAAATTGGCTTCTTATTATCTCCACAAATGTGGAATTACAAACTTTCAGAATTACAATATGTAAAGCCACATGGGCATTCCCTTACAATATTCTGCAGGACAAAGCCTCGAACTATTACCCAGATCTACTACCCAGAACTATTCTGAACTGCCTAAGACAATAATATAGCCTTCCTTATATAGGCAATTTTCCACTGCCTGGGAAGGTTCCAGAATTTTTTTAGCCAATAAGGCTGACAAAACTTAGAATTATTTTATTTTACATTTTATTACATCATAGTCGGCTCAAGATAACCTTTGAAACCCGAACAGAAATTTTGAAGAAAATTATTTTTTGCCATTTTAGGTGGCCCAACTTCTGAAGACCATAAGTCATCACCCGTTGACCCGCTCGGCTATTATAACCCCATTTCGGAAATGCCACGAAGCGCTCTACAGGCTTGACTGGCGCAAGCACCTGTCACCCAAATTTTTGACCTCATTCGGGGCCTCTAAAGCCTTCAAAAATGAGTCCAAAGTTTCTGTACCCTGCTGCCAATACCGAAAATCTTCAATATCTTCCAACATACACTTGATCTGGAAATGAAACTTTACTGGCAGACTTATATGACCAAAATGAACCTCCAAGAAAGAAATCAGATCATTCTGAGCACATACGAAAATTACCAAAAATAGTAACTTTCCATAAATAGCAGCTCTGCACAAAATAGCCCTTATTGAATACAAAAATAGAAATATTTTTGGGTGATGCAAGATTGCTCTTACACCCAGGATGCTCCTGCATCAGACACCCGGGGTAATTTGAGAAGTGACCCTGTCACGACTCAGGTGTGTAGAGGAAAACCAAGATGGTTAACCTCCTCCTTTGTTAGCCATGATGAATCTTCAACAGGTCGTCCTTTCCATTTGACCAAATATTCTTCATATGTCCTGTTCCTTGTGCTTCTGCCAACACGACTGTCCAGTATGTCTTCAATCTCCTTGATATCTGAACTAGTTGCTGGAATACTCCACTGTGCTGCTGTGATCTCATCTTCAACACCTCCTTCACGATACTCTGTCAGATCTGAAATGTTAAACACTGGTGAAATATTTAGCTCAGTAGGCAATTCTACCTCATATGCATTTCCTGAATCATGTTTCTTCAATATCCTACATGGTCCAAACTTCTTCATTTTCAGCTTGTTATATGTACCAACTGGAAACCGCTCCTTCCGCAAATGAACCATGACTTCATCACCAACCTGAAATTCCTTATACCTCCTTTTCTCATCTGCCTTAGCCTTATACTGTGCATTCATCTTGGTAATATGCTTCCTCACCTCCTCATGGATGTTCTTCAAGTGTTCTGCAAAATCCTCAGCTTCAGCACTACTTATTTCTACTTTATCTATCTTTCTCAATTCAGATGCATTTCTTGGACTACTTCCATATACAATCTGGAATGGTGATTTACCAGTGCTCCTGTTGATAGAATTATTGTATGCAAATTCCGCCTGTGATAAAATCAAATCCCATCCTACTGGCTTATCTCCAACCAAACATCTCAGCAAATTTCCCAAACTCCTATTCACCACCTCTGTCTATCCATCAGTCTGTGGATGATGTGATGAACTGAACTTCAAATCTGTCTTCAACTTCTTCCACAATGTACGCCAGAAATATCCAACAAACTTAGTGTCCCGATCTGAAACTATGGTCTTTGGCAAACCATGAAGTCTCACTACTTCTCTGAAAAACAATTCTGCTACATGAACAGCATCATTTGTCTTCTTGCAGGGAATGAAATGTGCCATCTTTGAAAATCTGTCAACCACCACAAAAATTGAATCATGTCCCCACTGTGTCCTCGGTAAACCAAGAACAAAGTCCATGCTGATATCCTCCCAAAGCTTCTCTAGTACGGGTAATGGCTGATACAATCCTATATTTTGCTTCACTGCTTTTGCCATCTAACATACTCTGCAACTCTGTACAAACTTCTTCACATCTTGCTGCAACTGTGGCCAATAATAATTCTCACTAACCAAACCAAGGGTTTTATCACGACCAAAATGTCCAGCCAATCCTCCGCTATGCTTCTCCTTGATGAGATTCTCCCTCATAGAACTTCGTGGAATGCACAACTGACTCCCTCTAAATAGCATATCATCCTGGATGATGAAATCCAGCCATTTCATCCTGTCTAGAGTAACAGGTTCTGTACAAACTTTCCAAGCTTCACCAAAATCAGGATCCTCTGGATACAAATTCTTGAGTTCCTTGAACCCAACCACTTCAATCTGCATTTCTGTCAGCAATAGTTGCCTTCTGCTAAGAGCATCTGCAACCCTGTTAGACTTTCCACTCCTGTGTTTCAAAACAAATGTATAACTCTGCAAAAACTCAACCCATTTCAAATGCCTTTGATTCAACTTTCCTTGACTATTCAAATATTGCAAAGCTTGATGATCAGTATACAAAACAAACTCCTTAGGAAGCAGATAGTGCCTCCACTTTTTCAATGCCTGAACTATAGCATAAAATTTTTGATCATAAACAGAATATTTCCTCTTGGCATCATTTAACTTCTCACTGAAATAAGTAACAGGTTTACCTTCTTGGCTCATAACAGCTCCTATTGCAGTACCACTAGCATCACAATCTACTTGAAACACGTTATTAAAATCTGGAAGTGCTAAAACAGGTTGTTCTGTAACTTTTTGTTTCAACAATTGAAATCTCTTTTCTGCCCCATTAGTCCACTTAAACTCTTTTCTATCCCCTCTCATTGTTTCAATCAAGGGTCCACAAATACTGCTAAAATTTCTGATAAACTTTCTGTAAAAGCTAGCTAGACCATGAAAAGATCTTACCTCAGTAGCACTCCTTGGAGTAGGCCATTCAAGGATAGCCTGTACCTTCTCTGGGTCCATTTTTACACCTTCTACTGAAACTACAAATCCCAAATACACTAACTCTTTCTTCACAAAACTACACTTCTTCAAATTAATCAACAATTTCTCTTCTCTCAACTTCTCAAATACCATACGAATATGCATCATATGCTCATCCAATGTCTTACTAAAGATCAAAATATCATCTAGGTAAACAATGACAAACTTACACAGAAATTCTTTCAGAACCTCGTTCATGAGCCGCATGAAAGTGCTCGGTGCATTGGTTAGCCCAAAAGGCATGACTAACCACTCATACAGTCCTTCCTTTGTCTTGAAGGCAGTCTTCCATTCATCTCCCTCCCTAATCCGAATCTGATGATATCCACTTTTCAGATCTATCTTTGAAAAATACACAGCTCCACTCAAACAGTCCATAATATCATCCATTCGTGGCAATGGAAACCTGTACTTGATTGTGATCTTGTTTATTGCTCTGGAATCTGTACACATCCTCCATTCTCCATTCTTCTTTGGTGCTAATACTGCTGGTACAGCATAGGGACTCAGACTCTCACGGATCAATCCTTTCTGTAACAACTCATGTACTTGTCTGTTCAACTCCTCACTTTCTGCAGGTGTCATTCTGTGTGCTGCTTTATTCGGCAAACTCGCTCCTGGGATCAAGTCTATCTGATGACTGATCTTCCTGACTGGTGGTAATCCATCAGGCACGTTATCGGATACAATATCTTGAAACTCGTTCAACAAATCTGCAACTTCTACAGGAACATCTTCTACTTCCTCTTTACCAGCTTTTGGAATTAAAGCAAAACATACATGCTCATGCCTCATACCATCTAGGAAATTTCTTCCATCAACAAAAGTTATCCTTGCATTACCACATACCTTTTCTCTAGTCTCCTTCAATGGTTTTAGCTTATGTCGCACTCCATCCTTTGTCAGGGAATAGGTATTCGCATGACCATCATGTACAGCACATCTATCAAACTGCCATGGTCTACCCAACAATATATGACATGCATCCATAGATATGATATCACACAATACCTCATCTTGGTATCCGCCAATCTTGAACTTCACCAGGCATTGTTCATTGACCATGACCTTGTGGTCATCCTATACCCAGGCAATCCGATATGGATGTGGGTGTTTCTGTCTCTTGAGCTTCAACTTTGTCACCATCTCTTCTGACACCAAATTGTCAGTGCTTCCACTATCAATAATCACATCACAACATTTACCTTCACACTTGCACCTGGTGCGAAATAGGCTCCTCCTTTGCTCAGGTTCATTCTCACCACTCAACAGGACTCTTCTGTTAATCAACGTTTCTCCTCTTTCAGCATCTTCAGAATTTGATGATCTGGCATCTTCATCTACATGTGCAACTCTGGCCTGGCCTTCATTTCTCCTGTCTGTTCTGCCTTGGCGCTGAGGACATTCAAATGCCCTATGACCTTCTTCTCCATAGTGAAAACATGTTCCACGGAAGCCACCTCTTCCAGATCCTTGTCCTCTTCCCCTTCCTCTTTGATCTCTATTATTCTAATCCTGGAAGCGATTGGAATTGTTTCCTCTCTGATTCTGACTGCTACTGGCCTCATCCTTCTTTTTCGGATCTTCATTTCGGCCACCGTATGACCGTCCACCAGATCGTCCACCGCGACCTCTTCCATTTTGTCTACTCTCAAACTTCTTGTTCAGCTTTTCCTCTACTTTTAGGGCAAACTGGTATGCCTCTTCAATACTGTTCATTCGAACCAGATTCAGCTCTTCCTGAATGCTTGGCCTTAACCCATTAAGGTATTGGGAAACTTTCTCCTTATCAGCTTCTGCATGGCCTGTTCTGATGAGAAGTCGATAGAACTCCTCTGTATACTCCTGAACAGATCTTCCTGCTTGCTTCAAACTCTGCATTTTCTTCAGTAGGTCAAGCTCATAATCAACAGGAATGAACTGCCGCTTCAATCTATCCACCATCCGATCTCATCTTGTGATTTTATCTTTCCCTTTTCTATTTCGCTCCAATTGAATTTCTTGCCACCAGATCTTCGCATGACCTTTCAGTCTGGCCTTCGCAAATTTGACTCTATCAGGATCGTCAACATCTTCGTACTCAAAATATTCCTCACATTCATTGATCCAGTCAATCAATTCTTCTGGGTTAAGATTTCTAGAAAATGTAGGAACCTCAATCTTAGGTCTTTTCCCAATCTTGGAAATGGCCCGAAAAAGTCTTTCTTCCTCCTGGTTCACAATTTCAACTTCTCCTGCTTGATATTCTTCTTCGGCTTCATCCTCGCTCTCATCTCTGACATTAAGATTCATTCCTCTGCGAATCTCTTCTTGCAATGCTCGCACTTGTCTCTGCAGCTCTCTAACCTCAGGTGTTACGACACCAGCTCTTCTGCCACGTTCCCTTCGTGGAGGCATTTTCGCGATGCGCGCTGAAACCCTAGCCACGGTCCTGGTGCAAACTGCCTCACAGTCGGCGATCTGTTTACACACTCAAGAACTCCTGCTCTGATACCACTTGATGAAGGGTGCTCCCCTTAATACCATAAACACATAACAGATATAGAGAAACAACAACAACATGCAAGAACAGAAAATTGGCTTCTTATTATCTCCACAAATGTGGAATTACAAACTTTCAAAATTACAATATGTAAAGCCACATGGGCATTCCCTTACAATATTCTGCAGGACAAAGCCTCGAACTATTACCCAGATCTACTACCCAGAACTATTCTGAACTACCTAAGACAATAATACAGCCTTCCTTATATAGGCAATTTTCCACCGCCTGGGAAGGTTCCAGAATTTTTTTAGCCAATAAGGCCGACCAAACTTAGAATTATTTTATTTTACATTTTATTACATCATAGTCGGCTCAAGATAACCTTTGAAACCTGAACAGAAATTTTGAAGAAAATTATTTTTCGCCATTTCAGGTGGCCCAACTTCCGAAGACCATAAGTCATCACCCGTTGACCCGCTCGGCTATTATAACCCCATTTCGAAAATGTCACGAAGCGCTCTACAGGCTTGACCGGCGCAAGCACTTGTCACCCAAATTTTTGACCTCATCCGGGGCCTCTAAAGCCTTCAAAACTAAGTCCAAAGTTTCTGTACCCTGCTGCCAATACCGAAAATCTTCAATATCTTCCAACATACACTTGATCTGGAAATGAAACTTTACTGGCAGACTTATATTACCAAAATGAACCTCCAAGAAAGAAATCAGATCATTCTGAGCACATACGAAAATTACCAAAAATAGTAACTTTCCATAAATAGCAGCTCTGCACAAAATAGCCCTTATTGAATACAAAAATAGAAATATTTTTGGGTGATGCAAGATTGCTCTTACACCCAGGATGCTCCTGCATCAATGTGCAAGTTGGGAAATTGATGAAGAAGTCTAGGCGGCCATCAGGGGTCGATTCTTTGTCCCAACAAGGTACCAGTTAGCATTCATGGTGAGGCTTGTTGCAGGAAAATTGATGAATCTAGGTTGTTTTGCAGGGTGATTGTAGTATAGGGATGGGCACACAAGGATGAATATCTGATCGGCTATGATACTACAGAGTTTTATTTAGGATCAATCTTCTTAGTACCCTAGGGTTGATTATTTTATTGTAAAATCTGTAACCTTAGTTAAAAATTTTTACTCCTGCCTGCATGCAGTTGAGGATGTATATATTATTTTTGGGAGCTTGTAGAGCTCAAAATTCACATTTTGTAAAAAAGAAAGACTCTTTCTTGGGAAGCTATCCATAGCATTTCTTCCTGCCCCTTGGTTTCCCACATTCTGTAATTCTCATTGATAGATAAAAATATTGCAGAGGTATTTTGTGACAGTTCTTCATGTCCTTATGCTTCATTGTCTTTGTTTATCTCTTATTAGATTGAAGTCTATGAATGTTGTTAATGGAAACTGGGGTTCCTAGTCCCTCTTACCTTCTGCATTTTGTGTGTTACTATGTCTGATCTGATTTAGATGTTTTGTGGGTATTCTGTAGCCCCTAGCAGTCTTGTCTCATTCCTACACCGAGTTGCAGAAGAGGATGTTTGTTTACAAGTCATAGGTTAAGTCTTATGTTCCGGCCTTCCTATGAAATACTTATGCAAGCCTATCTAATGAGAGGTGACTTATTAGACCTGATTCCTCCATTGATCTCATTCCTCTATATTGAGATCCAAACCCTAATTTTGATGCATCACCTAGTAGGTAGTTTGCTTTCCAGTTATTTTCTTTTCCAAGCATTCCTTCTATCCTTTTCCCCTCAAAGATTTACTTTCCTGTTAAGAGCAAGCTAAAGTGATAATCCAAAAGGAACCAGCCTAGAACTTGGAAGTTTCATCTCGGTTAGCAAAGGTCCCACAACCTTGAGATGATTCTCGAGTTATATTGAGTTATCAAGACCAAGAGAGCTTGAGACAGAGGCGCAAACTCAGTGTATAACAGGTCCCTCTCCCCTAATTTACCAATAATTGTTGCATCCGAATGAAGCGTAACAACTTTCACCACCATTTTCATCGACTTTATCTATAGTTATTGCATTGCTTCCATAGATAGTAGAGGCCTAAGCATGGGAAATGAAGATAAAATAAAAATAATTCCAATTAAGCGAGATTTCACGCAGCAAATAACTCTTTCTTTTTGATGCATAAGCAAATATGGCTCCATTATTACAAAGCTTGCAGAGTAGGGTCCCACTGTAGATATGGGAAATATGTCTGACACAAAGGTGAAATTGATGGGTTACTTCTTTAAACGAAGAACAGCATGTCCAGGCCCCATTGAACATTGTCTAAAAATTAATTAGTTAGTTTAATCGGACATGAAATATTTACAGATTCCAAACTATTAATATTAAACGAGCTTTAATAAAGGTACTGCTTTACAATGACGTTTGCAAAGCAAACGAATGGATAGAACGACTTCGAATACGGGACGTCAGCTACCTACATATTTTTTGATATCATCTGATTATGCATTGTTGAAAGAAACGGTCACAAGATGTGTTCGACGAGGTCAACTGTAATTGCTAATCTAAGCTTCCCACACAAATTTACCTCCAATCATCTTCATCACTATTATCGTTGAGCGTCGCTGTCAAAGCTTTTAATACCATCTGATGGAATCATTTTCAATTATCGTCTGGAACTCCAGTTGTTTCCCACTCGTTTCTACGCGTAAGACCAAGTTGTTTCCGAGAAGATACATACCGTCTGTCTCAGTCTCTACTACTATATATAGGGCAAATCACTTCTCTCTATGACACCAAAAGTATTTGAAATCAGTCTAGTGCAGGCAGCTGGCAATTGAATTTCTTGTTTCTCTTTAACAATAACCCTATCTTCTTTGTCAACAGCAGCAATGGGGACTCTTCTGTGTATTGTTTTGGTATTGTGTTCCACTGTTGTTGTCTATGGGCAACTTAGTCCATCATTTTATGCCACTTCATGTCCCCAGGCAGAGCGTATAGTCTCAGCTGCAGTGAGGCAGGCAGTCGCAAGGGAAGGGCGCATGGGTGCATCATTGCTCCGCCTTCACTTTCACGACTGTTTCGTTAAAGTAACATTCTCAACCCTAGTGTAGAATCTTCTTTTTTTTATTCGGTTTAGGGTTTATTTTAGTATATTAAGGATCATGAACTTTTACAGGGATGTGATGGGTGGATTCTGCTGGACGACACCGTAAATTTCACGGGAGAAAAGAACTCAGTTTCGAATGCCAACTCAGCGAGAGGTTTCGAGGTCATAGATAATATAAAGACTCAGATATAGAGAGTCTGCTGTGGAGTGGTGTCCTGTGCTGATATTTTGACATTAGCTGCTCGCGAATCAGTTGTCCAGGTATACTGTTTTTCCCCTCATTTTCTACTATTCGCTAGACCTTGATGATTAGTTATCGATCCTACATATGAACGACTATGATAAATCAGCATGATCTTGACTTGCAAATCTTGTTTGTCTCCGAAAAATGGTAGTTGGGAGGTCCGTGGTGGCCTGTGAGCTTGGGTAGGAGAGACTCCCGGCCTGCCGCCATAAGCGATGAAGATGCAAATATTCCAAGTCCATTTTCAAGCCTTCCTATTCTAATCTCAGCATTTCAAGCTAAAGGACACTCTCGTAGGGACATGATTGCCCTTTCAGGTAACCAATACGAAAGTGTACTTACATCTTTCGCTGAAGAACTTTCAGGAAGTAATCTAAGTTTCCGAATTTCTGTGGTTTTGATCAGGCGCTCATTCAATCGGTCAAGCGAGATGTTGTGTTTTCCGAGATCGCATATACAATGAAAGCAATATCAATGCCGGATTCGTAACATTTCGCAGGTCAAGCTGCCCGACCAGCAGGGGCAGTGGCGACAGCAATCTGTCTCCTTTGGACGTGGACACACCAAATTCCTTTGACAACAACTACTACAAAATCCCCACAACGCAGAGAGGTCTTTTACACTCTGATCAGGTTCTGTTTGATGGCGGATCCGCTGATGCTCTTGTTTATACTTACAGTGTCAATCAGTCTGCCTTCTTTCAGGATTTTGCAACGGCTATGGTGAATATGGGAAACATCAAGCCTCTTACTGGGAGCAACGGAGAGATTCGCAAAAATTGTAGGGTCCCAAATTAACGGCACCAACCTTTATATGTTTGACAACATCGTAGATCAAAGAGTCCAATGCTGAATTAGAGGTCCCTAATTACAAAAATATGTGATTTATTCGAATCACAAATTTCATTTTGTTTTATCACTTCTTATGGTTGATTGCCCTAAATGAAATTAATGATTACCGTGTCTCTACTAGTGAAGAGATGTTAGAATCTTTTCAAAATATTCAGTAGTGGATAACATCTAAAAGTGTTATGCTGGAATTTTTCTGATTTTGATTGTTAATAACGTTTACAGGTATGATTTCATATAGTGTAATGGTAAATTGTGTTCATAGTAATTAAAAAAAAATTAAAAATTATATATCAAAATAATAATCATAAAATATTTGTGTAGATATCTTGAAAATAATTTTTTAAAAGATAAAATATTTGTGTAGATATCTTGAAAATAACTTTTTAAAAGATGTTGATTGATAAATGTCATAATGTATCTATGTTTAATTGTTATTTAGAGTAGATAAATGTTTTGAAACTAATATCTTTCAATATATTTTATAAACATTTATAAAATGTATTTATACTAATGGTATTTTTAATGAAAATTTATTAAATTGTGTTTCTATTAACTATTATTTTCTTTTTAAAATAAGAAAATCTAATATATTTATCAAAATTTGTAATAGAAATCACATTTTGGTGAAGAGATGCTAGAATATTTTAAAGTTTGATTGTTAATAATGTTAGAGGTATGATCTAAAGTGACATTATGAGTATAGTGTAATTGTAAATTATGTTTAAAAAAAACCTGAATAAGTCATATATTAAAATAATTATAATCAAATCTTTGTGTAGATATTTTGGAAAATGTTGATTGATATATGTCTCAAAGTATCTAGATTTAAATTGCTATTTCAAATAGATAAGTTTTTGGAAACTAATATCTTCCAATGTCTTTAAGCTATATATTGTTAATATATTTATGCTTGTAACATTTTCATGAAATTTTTTTTGTGTTTCTATTAATTATTATTTTCTTTTTTAAATAAGAAAATACGTTATATTTATCAAAAATTATATTATAAATCACATTTTGGTGAAAATTCTAGGTTTTTTTCAAAAATATTGATTACTAATAATGTTTTTAGGTATGATCTAAACTGACATTATGCGTGTAGCCCTTGGCCAATCCCAAGGGGCGTACTCTTGCTCTCTTTATTTTTGCCAAATTATTTTTTGGTGAAGGTAAATCTTTGACCAATTTTTTTTCGAGGAGATATTATTTTGTAAAGAGGCAACTATTCATTTTCTCATACCTTTTTCTCAGCAACTTGAAATTGAGTACTACTTTTTTGCAAATGTGCACATTTTTTAATCGCAAAACCAAAGGGTACACTAACATACTATCATTATAAAGTTCCATGTTTAGTGTTTTTTCGAGTTTGGTTGCAAAGAACTTCTTCTATAAAGTGTTGAAGAACAAGGGTGGAAAGATAATTAAGGGGATATTATGTGTTTTTTATTTTCCACACATCCTTAAGTTCTTTTCATTTTTGCATTCTCCAAGGAATAATCTAAGTCTAGTAGCATGGATCCTAATGTGACTATATAACTTCTAACACCTTTCAATTATCATGATTGGAGGTTGAAAGTCATTCTTGCACTAAAGAATAAAGGCTTATTTATTGTAACAATGAGAACAAAAAAAGAATCTAATGTAACTAAGGAATCAACTCTTAGGTCTTAGTACCTCAATTTTCCCATCTTTAGAGGACTTCTTCACTAAATTAAATCTTCGAAGTTACAATTAAAAGATTGCAGAATAAAGTGGATAAATTAATCCTTTCTATACTTTCCAACCTAGGTTATGAATTTCTTTTATGTTTTTCTATACCTTCCATTCTACTAAAAGGGCCCTTGGTACCTTATGGACCATGACATCACGTGATGACTTAATTGTCAATTGTATAAGGGAACAATAAAAGTTAATTGAAATGGGTACTTCAAAATCTACTAAGGCACAAACTCTAATTGTAAAAAATGAAAAGCAACAAAATGTTAAAGGAGAGAAAAAGAACAATAAAAAGGACAAAGAGGGGATGACAAGAGATAAATTTGACAACTCCAGAAAGGATAACTCAGATCAAGAAAGTAAATCAATTATTGAGGGAGTTAAATGTTCCCTTTGTAACAAAATTGGTCATGAAGAACATCAATGCATGAAAAAGAAAATTGAGCACTTCACTTTTCTTCTCAAAAAAAAAAATATTGAGGTAACTGATTATGCTAAAGAATCTTCTTCAAATTAGGAAATTACTAAGGACAAATATAAATTGAGTGACAAGGTCTTATTTGCTCAAGCTATTATAGATTATGGTGCTACAAACCATAAGGGCTCTCAAGTACTTGATGTAGAATATTTAAATCCATATTCCAATCCTAATAATTCAAATGATTTGGTGGATGAAAGTCATGTTTAGGTAGATTTTCAAGAAGGGCCACATGCTCTTCTCGATGCGTAGTCTACATCGGAAGCAATATCATCCTTAGGGGGCATTATAGGATTCTCGTCTTATCTCCTTTTGGAGGATAGTTCTTTTCCCACTAGGTTTTCTATCTTTCTCCTTTTATGAGAGATTTCATTGTACATCAGTGCATCACCAAGCTAGTAGTTGGGACCCATAATTGTCTTGTCCTCTTAAGTTATTATTAAGGGGGGGTGTTAGTGTATTTATTCATTTAATTATACTTAGGCTTATTTATCCTAATTAGTCATCAAAGATCATTTGACACTCGTCTACATTATTTGTTATTATTTATGATTTATTTGAAGAGTTGTCTAGAGAGGTGTCGATTGTATTTCAACACATCATCCTAGCTTAGTGGGAGGAAAATTGACACCACTCATTGAGTTTTGGGTTAGACTTATTATTTGACTCAATCATGCACATCTATATGTGCACTTCTTTTTCAACCTAATGTATGTCAACTTTGGGCTCATTTTGTTATTGTGCTTGAATTTAGTCTCTTAGATCTTGGTGGTTTTTACATAATGAATACATTAACTAGTAAGTTATTCAAATAGATACACACTAACTAGTATGTTGTATATCTCATTATTATCTATCAACTCTCTCTTTCACTTAATGTCCCTTTATCTCTTTTTACCTTCTATCTCTATTGGGTTCTGTATCCCCTATTCCTAGTCTTCCCTCTACAACCAAACTTAGTTTTAATAAAATGCTAACATAACATGAACACATGATAACACCCTCTTTTTATATTTATTATAAATTTATAACCATAAAAAAATCATTTTATAATGTGTTCATAATATATTTCCTTCTAAATAATAAAATCACTTACTTTGTTTCAATTTAAAAGCATACACTATAATATACAAAAACATTTTAAAAAAAACTAATTGTTAAGATTTAGATTTGGCTTAGATATACGATCCAAAATATTTAGCTTTCATTCAAGGTATCAAGGGATGTTTTTACATTATTAACAAGAAACAAGTATTTTCGAAGCATACTCTCTATCATGTTTACAATTTTTTTAAAATTTCTACAACAATGTCAAGTTTATTTTTACCTTTCTAACCATGAAATGCTTTCCTCATTTAAAGCAAAAAAAGGGTTTTGGTATTCAATTTATTTTATAACCATATTTATGTTTATTTAAAAAATAATATATGGTACCATAGTGTTCTCATTTTTCTACTTATCCAAATTAGAAATCATTTTTGTTTTTATAGTTAGAGTCTATTTTATATAGATAAGTTTTTTTATCCAAGAGAAAAATAAGGAGGTGAAATACCTATATTATTTAAATAATGTACATATGAAAACAACGTGATCATGAAAGTGTTGCCCAAAATTTCCTATTCTGCAAATCTGGCCAAGTTTTTAGGTCTCTATTTTTATCCCGCCCTGATGCAACTTGTTTTCACTTGCGAAGTAGATCCTCAAAGTTTTATGCTTTGCACTCTAAACCCCATGATCTTCAATGTGTCACCATGCTTCAGTTCAGATCGCATCACTTAATTCACAGAAACCTTAGAGATATTCAAGTTTGAAAGCTTGTAGGAAATACTATTGCAGGGTTTAAAAAAAAAAAAAAGTGTTCAGTGTCAATTTTTTTTTGTGTTTTCGACCTTTGATTTGAAAACCCTCTGTGTTTTCAACCCTAAGTGAGCAACTCCGACCGGATGGGTCCTAGTCCCTCATGACCATTGCCAGTGCGGTGAAGATTCGATGGCTGTTGCATAATCTCATGGAATCTTTCGACCCCATGCGACCATGCGACAACCGTCCGATTAGAATCTTGGTGGCTCGTGGGTCCGTTTGTCAGAGAATCTTGGAGGTGCCAGGGCAGAAGATTCGATGGTGGTCACATGTTTGCATGGGATCTTTCGACCCCATGTGATCATATGACAACCGTCTAATGAGATTCTTCTGTAGGTGGGTCCTTTCTTGGCTGGTGTGTTCGTTGCTGATTGGCCGAGAGCTTGCGATGACAATGTAGTTGTCAGTGGGGCCGGATTTTAATGTTGGAAATTTTAGAGGAGGTCAGTTTTGTCCTCTATATTTGGTAGCTCATGATAAAGTTTCATCCATTCACTCATTCACAGATATGATTTAACAGAGCCCTATTTTCTTGGTGAATGCATGAGAGCATAGTTGCGCGGTTAATGGATTTCACGTAGTCACTGAATAGAACTGAGGTTAAGGAAAACATTAAGTGACTCTATGACTAAGGGGAAGATGAGCCCGAGGAAGAACCTAGAGTTAAGTTTGCATTTAACATCTCAAAGGCTTGTCCCATGATCGCATGCAGTCTCTTGCAACCATGTGATCATGCGACAAGTCATCAATGGTCAACAGGGGCTTTAGGTGGTGACGTGCGGGTTTCCTGTTCATCCACATGCTTAATAGGTAGATATTTTGTGGGACCAGGTGTCTTGCATGGTAGAGTGGCAGATTCAATGAGGCTTGTCGCATGATCGCATGAAGGCTTTTGGGCTCATGCGATCAATGACATTTTCAAAGCAATGCAACAGTTTTCACGGGCTTTTCTTCTACAAAAATGGTTGCGAGCAGGGGGTAGCTGAGAGTTGATATTGCAGGACATGCACAGTTATGGAAAAATGATGAAGAAGTCTGGGTGACCATCAGGGGTCAGTTCTTTATCCTAGAAAGGTACCAGTTAGCATTCATGGTGAGACTTTCTTGCAAGAAAAATGATGAGTCCAGGCTGTTTATCTGCAGGCAATGTAGTACAGGGATGGGTATGCAAACTTGAGGTTTGATCGGCCATGTTGTTGTAGAATTTATTCATGATCAAATTTGGTTGATCATTTGGATCGACCTAGGGTTTATTATTAAATTGTAAATCTTGTAACCCTGGTTAGTTTTGACTCCTGCATGTGTGCAGTGAGTGTTGTATATATTGTTTTTTGGAGCCTTTAGTGCTGAGAGTTGACATTTTGTAAAGACGAAAGCCTCTTTCTTAGAAAGCTATCTGTGACACTTTCTATCTTCTGGTTTTTCTACTCTTTGTAATCTCCCATTGATAATTCAGATATGGCAAAGCATTTTGTGACACTTATGTGAGTTATATCTTATTGGATTAAGGTGTATGATGTTTTCAGTGATATCTTAGGTTTTTTGATACCTCTTGCTTTCTACAATTTTGTGTGTTTCTTGTGTTTGATCTGATTTAGGTGTTTTTGTGGGTATAATTCAGCCCCTAACAATCTTGTCTCAATCCTACACCGCGTTGCAGAAGTGAATGTCTTCTTGTAGGTCATAAGTTGTATCTTATGTTCAGGCCATCTTATGAAACACTTATGCAAGCCTATTTAGTAAGTTGTTATCTCCTAGACCTAAGCCTTTCACTGGTTTCATTCCTCTATACTGAGATCCAAACCCTAGTTTTGGTGCATCACCTAGTAGGTAGTTTGCTTTCAAGTTTTTTCCCTTTCCAAGCATTCCTTCTATCCCTTTCCCTCAAAATAATTAACCTTTCCTATTAAGAAACAAATCAGGGTGATAATCCATGCGAAACTAGCCTAGAACCTAGAGGTTTCATCTCAATTAGCATAGGTCCCACAGCCTGGAGATGATTTCCAAGTTATACTGAGTTATCAAGACCAAGAGAGCTTGAGACAAGGTGCAAACTTAGTGTATAACAATTTTGGCATGCCCGATGGGACTAAACTTCAGATTCATGTTCAAGGTATGCTATCTCTAATATGTTGATAGCATGCTATAGACCTAGAAGAGGGCATTTTGCTATATATCTAGTGACTCCAGAAGGTCTTTAGGTTTCAAAGGTCAAGTTCTGGTATGTTTTCAATCTTCATATTCAAGTTCCAGCTGATTACATGAGTAGACATGTCAAGTTTCTATGGACAGTCAGGTTACCCACCATCCTATTATGAGAGTGATGCTCAATGGGTTGGTTCCTAGCCTTATCAAAGCCACCCAAAGCCACTTTCACCCCAAGTTATTATACTTCTCAAGGGTATCAATATATCTAGTATGCCCCAAATGAGTTTTCCCTTGCGCAAAGTTATGAGAGGGCCCTTCGACAAGATGGATCATGGGCACAAGTGGCACAATAGAAAATGCAAAGCCAATTGCCCCATCCTATTTACCACCCACTGTCCCTTTCTTAGACTATGCAACAGATATGGACTCTGAACTTAGACTTCATGAAAGAGCAAAAAAAAGCAAAAAAATTGTTGCTTGATTTAGTCAAGAAGGTTTCTGAGATCAAGGAGCAGAGAGAGTAGGAGGCTCAAGGTTATTATGAAGAGGAGTCAGCTCCATACCAGGGGATAGAGGCTCAAAAATATGAGCAAGCGATAGCTCCTTACCAAATGACAGAGGCTCTTGTTGATGGGAAACAAGCAAGAGAGTTTCAAGAGGAGATCAAATGCTGAGCTGACATGGAGACAACAAGGTTGAGATCACAGATTGCTCGACAAGAGGCTCCTAGACCTAAAATCTCAAGTTGGAGGACACATTTTCCTCAAGAGCCTACACATGAGGAGCCTGCTAAGCATTCATCTCCAAGCTTCAAGATGGGTATGCCTTCTATGTCTCCCTCTGAGCCTCATTAATTTCATATCCCAAGTTTCAAGGAAAAAAATTCCTTTCAAGAGCCTATGCTTGAGATGCAGCCCACCACTCTACAAGAGCAACCTATTCAGAGAAGTGAGTTATCTCAAGAGACCCCTCTAGTCTCTCAAGATGATGAGGTGATGTGGATACCCCAATGGACTCTCCCTCCTAGTTGTGAGATGCCAAGCCTTTGCAAGGACACTAGTCTGGTGTCTGAGCAAGAACTGGTGGTAAATGAACTTTCATTTGAAGCAGAGGAGGAGAAATCTGAGGTATCAGTGTAGAGTGATGACTGTCATGAAATGGAGCAAAAACATGAGGAGGTGGAGATTGATGCCTAGCCTGAGCTCTTGGTTGATTTGCTTGATGAGCTTCCCCTCTTTGTCTATGATGAAGAAGAGACCATGCCATTACCTATGGCTGAGGGTCAATCAGAACAAAAGGTTCACCATCAATAAGAGGTTGATATAGAGGAGGATGCGTTGTCTTTATTAGATGAGCTACCTAGTTTTGTTGAGAAGGATGAGAAAGATGTGATCATAGCCACCCCTTTGAAGTTGCAGCAACTAGAAGAGATTGATCCTGAGGATATGTTGATTCATGAGCTTGATCTCATCTTTGAGGAGGAGACTTCCCAATGTGCAGAGGATAACTAGAGCCTTGACAAAGATTATTTGGGAAGCATCATAGGTGGCTTGTGTATGGAGCCTGATTGTGAAGAGCCAGTCATTCCTAGAGATCTTCAGGATATTGACAACTTTGATGACCTCTTGGCTGGTTTAAAAGAGGAGGATGACAGTCCCCTAACCATGGATCATGAGTTGACATGGCTATCCATGATGGAGGGCAACCAAGAAGATAAAGAAGAATCCATCAAGGAAAGTCTTGCCTTCAGACTTTTGAGAGGCTGCCCCATTAGATACTTGGCCCAAAAAGAGTTCACTGAGGCACCTCCATATGATCCATTTGAGGTAAGTGAACTTGATCTTGTTTTTACAGAGGCAGTGCATTCTCATTTGCCAAATTTTTGTGCGCCTCACATCTTTGCAGCTATCCTAATGCTTCCAATCCAAAATACCCTAAGGAGGAAGGGTAGGTATTCCAACAGTCCAGTGAATGGTTTTGTTTAACCAAGTTTCTGCACTGGTTAGTTTAGGGTAGGTTATTTTTTCCTACTTTCTTTCCCTATTTTCTAGGTTAGTTTTCCTATTTTCCAAGAAGTGCTCGCGCACAAGTTTTACCTCTCTATTAAGTTTTGCCTCTTTGTCAAAGTTTTGTGTTCCTAAGATGACTCCTATGCCCAATGGATATGTCAAGGTCACTGGTCTAATGTCTAGCAGGCTAACATCCCGCAGAAGTCACCAAAATGTTGCCCAAAATTTCCTATTCTACAAATTTGGCCAAGTTTCTAGGTGTCTATTTTTATCCCGCCGTGCTGCAACTTTTTTTCAGTTGTGAAGTAGATCCTCAAAGTTTTATGCTTTATGCTCTAAACCCCATGATCTTCAATGTGTCACCATGCTTCAGTTTAGATTGCATCACTTAATTTGTAAAAACATTAGAGATATTCAAGTTTGAAAGCTTGCAGGAAATACTGTTGCAAGGTTTCAAAAAAAAAGAAAAAAAAGAAAAGTGTTCAGTGTCAAAAATTTTCTATGTTTTTGACCTTTGGTCTGAAAACCCTCTATGTTTTTGACCCTAAGCACGCAACTCCAACCAGGTGGGTCCTAGTCCCTCATGACCATTGCCAGTGCGGTGAAGATCCGATGGCTGTCACATAATCTCATGGAATCTTCTGACCCCATGCGACCATGCAACAATCATCTGATTAGAATCTTGGTGGCTCATGGGTCTATTTGTCAGAGAATCTTACACGTGCCAGGGTGGAAGATCCGACAGTGGTCGCATGTTCACATGGGATCTTCTGACCCCATGCGATCATGCGACAATTGTCCAATGAGATTCTTCTACAGGTGGGTCCTTTCTTGGCTGGTGTGTTCATTGCTGATTGGTCGAGAGCTTGTGATGACAATGCAGTTATCAGTGACGCTAGATTTTAATGGTGGAAATTCTAGAGGAGGTCATTTTGTCCTCTATATTTGGTAGCTCCAAATAAATTTTCATGCATTTGCTCATTCATGGATATGATTTAGCAAAGCCCTATTTTCTTGGTGAATGTGTGAGAGCACAGTTGCACGGTTAATGGATTTTGCATAGTCGCTGAATAGAACTGAGGTTAAGGAAAACATTAAGCAACTCTATGACTAAGGGGAAGATGAGCCCGAGGAAGAACCTAGAGTTAAGTTTGCAGCTAACATCTCAAAGGCTTGTCACATGAGCGCATGCGGTCTCTTGTGGCCATGTGATCATGCGACGGGTCATGAATGTCAACAAGGGCTTCGGGTGGTGACGTGCGGGTTTCCTGTTGGTCCATGTGGTTGATAGGTAAATATTTTGTGGGACCAAGTGTCTTGCATGGTAGAGTGGTAGATTCAATGAGGCTTGTCACATGATTGCATGAAGGATTTTGGGCTCATGCGATCATGCGACCAATGACATTTTCAAAGTGGTGCAATAGTTTTCACAGGTTTTTCTTTTGCAGAAATGGTTGCGAGCGGCGGGTAGCTGAGAGTTGATGTTGCAGGACATGCACAGTTATGGAAAAATGATGAAGAAGTGTGGGCGGTCATCAGGGGTTGGTTCTTTGTCCCATTAGGGTACGAGTTAGCATTCATGTTGAGACTTTTGTGCAAGAAAAATGATGAGTCCAGGTTGTTTATCTGTAAGCAATGTAGTACAGGGATGGGCACGCAAACCTAAGGTCTAATCAGCAATGTTGTTGCAAAATTTATTCATGATCCGATTTGATTGATCATTTGGATCGACCTAGGGTTTATTATTAAATTATAAATCTTGTAACCTTGGTTAGTTTTGACTCCTACCTGCATGCAGTGAGTGTTGTATATATTTTTTTTGGAGCCTTTAGTGCTGAGAGTTGACATTTTGTAAAGAAGAAAGCCTCTTTCTTAGAAAGCTATCTGTGACACTTTTTGTCCTCTGGTTTTTCTACTCTTTGTAATCTCCCATTGATAATTCAGATATGGCAAAGCATTTTGTGACACTCTTGTTGTCCTTGTGCCTTCGTATGCGAGTTATCTCTTATTGGATTAAAGTGTATGATGTTTTTAGTGATATCTTAGGTTTTCTGATACCTCTTTCTTTTTGCAATTTTGTGTGTTTCCTGTGTTTGATTTGATTTAGGTGTTTTTGTGGGTATAATTCAGCCCCTAACAGTCTTGTCTCAATCCTACACCAGGTTGCAGAAGTGAATGTCTGCTTGTAGGTCATAAGTTGTATCTTATGTTGAGGCCATCTTATGAAACACTTATGCAAGCCTATGAAGTAAGTTGTGATCTCCTAGACCTAAGCCTTTCACTAGTTTCATTCCTCTATACTGAGATCCAAACCCTAGTTTCAGTGCATCACCTAGTAGGTAGTTTGCTTTCCTGTTATTTCTCTTTCATGCACTCCTTCTATCCCTTTCCCTCAAAAGATTTACTTTTCATGTCAAGAGCAAACTAAGGTGACAATCCAAGAGGAACCAGCCTAGAACCTAGAGGTCTCATCTCAGTTAGCATAGGTCCCACAACCTAGAGATAATTCCCAAGTTATACTGAGTTATCAAGACTATGAGAGTTTGAGACAAGGCGCAAACTCAGTGTATAATAGAAAGATTGCAAAATAATGGGTATATCAAGTGTGAATGGTTGCCATTTTAGTGGCTAAGTAAGATCAACAACCTACATTATGTAGGATTTTTCCCTTCCTTACTAGTGCAAAGTGATGTTAAAAAGAGATATAAGTGCAATTTTTGTAAGTTATTGGGTGGTCCCACAATAGTGTGTCCCACTTTTTGGCCAACTTTAACACTGGGATCAGCATTCTAGAAAGGAACTTCACTTTCAAACACGTATTGCCACAAATCTATGAAGAATTTGAAGATAATGTAAACTAGAGTCTTTTATCATTTTCTTTCTAGTTTCTAAATATATTTTTTTAAAAAAATAAAATTTTTTTCAATCCATATTTCTTTCTCCTTCAAAAAGTGGTTTGTGTGAAAAATCAACGTTTTTGAGTGACTATCACTTGGATTAGCATAATTTTTTTCTTTCAAAAATGATAATGATGTAATTATTTGGAGGTTATATTTTTAACTTCAACATTTAATGGATGGAATTGGTTTCATTCATTTTGGTTCAATATTTCATACTTTATTAAGCTCTAAAGTGAGAGCAATTGTAATTTAGACATAGCTTCTACTAGTAGAATTTGGCAAATAAATGACTATATGAATTTAAAAATTTTAGTCACATGACAAAAAATGATCAAATTCTACTAATTTTTTGTAATTCACAAGTATAAATGAGTAATTTGGTCATCAAGTAAAACTACAACTAAATAATTGGTCAGACAATTAAAATTGACAAAATAAATGAATAATTAAAAGACTAAATAAATGAGTATTACTCCTTTATTTTTTTTCATTAAAATTTGATCATAATCTAGAGAGCTTAAGCCCCTCTTATGGGACTCTACCTAAGCGGTCCATTCGATTGCCCAAGTTTCTTGGTGCACTAGAATGATTCATTCACAAAAAGGATAAGAGGATTATTTTCAAATAATATTTCATGTCCCAATGTTTGTTGTAGTTGGCTACTCATAAACAAATTTATGCGTTGCAAGCATATTCTAATGTTAATACTATTTTACATTTTAATTTATAAATTATATTATTATTAATTTTTAAAATAATCTTATTTTCATTTAATTATTTATTAATTTATTAAATTTTTACTTTTATTACTATTTATATATATCTTAATATAATTTTATTTCATTTCAATTAACACTTTGGATGTATATTCTTGTCTTGGATTTTAAGAAGTTTATATATGTTTTAAATTTTTATATTTCATTAAAAAAATATTATAACATTACTATTATATATTTACATTTTACATATTAAATAATACTATTTAATCATTATGAATTAATAGTTGTTATATATTTAGATATGTATATGTGTATTTATCTTTATATTTATTTTTACTTTCATGATTATTTTTTAATATAATATTATCTATTTAAGTTAGTTTTCATTTTGTAAGAAAATAGGGGTGAACGCTTTGATTTGAAGCTATGAGCTAGTGAGGTCACATGGGGGCCCTCATCCCCAATGGGATTTGAACTTTGATGACAAGAACAACACAACAACTTAACTATTAGCTCTTTAAGTTAAAATTTATTTGTAATTATATTATAAAATATTTGAAATTTTTAATAATATATTTAATAGGTCATCATTGTTGAGTTATTTTAATTTGTGAATGAATCAAAACCACTTTAAATCCATAAGATAATCAAGCTCAATTACCAATAGGCTCATGTTGTTTTTACAATAGGGAGATAAAATTAATCTAGGTGATAATGGTCTGTATCAAACTATTGGTTGTAAGAAGATGCAATTGTGTTTCAATAATGATAGGTAAATAAAATATTCATACTTAGATGCATAGTCTAAAAATTTAAAGAACATTAATTTTTACATCCAAGTAGAATTATTATAGACTGAATTTGATATTTACCTAGACTATAAAGGATAGGGGAATTTTTAGCCCCTATCTCTTCTATTGTCAACTTCATTGGGGGAGAGTATCTCATGGAAAATGATTATTACAATAAAAAATGCTTACCCATGTTTTTACATAATCTAGGAATTTCAAGACAATTAGTTTCTACATCCAACTATAATTATTATAGATTACATGTGATATTTTACACACTATAATTGATAGGGAGATTTTGAGCCCCCATCTCTTTAATTGTCAATGTGATAGCTAAATGCACTTTGTAGACATAAATGATTAAGATAGTTGTATGATTTAAAATACTTGTTAATTAGAGATTATAAATATCTTAGATATAATAAATCAATTAAATTTTTGCATATTAATTAATTTATTACAAATATTCATCCCTAATAATATTTATTTAGATGATTTGTGATTGAATTCAATCTTGAAATATAATAATATTTTGTTCTATTTGATATTATTTTCCTTGTTCTTTAAAATGTAAGTAATAACGTATTGAATAAATATTAGAAAATAAATCACCTATACTCAATAGAGATTTTCTTTTTCTTTGATTGTTTCACACTCCTTTTATAAGAAATAGAGTATTATCAAATTGTTGATGTTCTCATGAATTAAATAGCATGATAGGAAATGATATCAATGGATGGGAAAAATATAATTACTTGTAATTGATTATATTTTAAAAACAATTTACAGTGTTTCAATTCATTGGCTATTAGGGTTATTGATAACTATCATAGCATACATTATGACATGAAATAATAAACAAAACAAAAAACATTATTTCACGGGGGGTTTATGTTAAAATGCAATTGGATTGTTCTTTTTATTAGTGCAACACCCTTTTTCATGTTGATATGGATATAAAGTTTCAAGAAAAGTTTAATTTGAGGTTGTAGAATATATTGCTAAAAATAGAAGAATATGAATTTTATTTTTACTCATTTTTGTACACCATAAATGTGGATACAAATTATATTAGAGTATAAGGGGAATTATGTGTTGTAGAACCTTTATTGTTGGAGAAAAATGAACTAATTTAATAAAAAATATAAATCCCAATAAGAAAGTGGTCCTTCAATTAACCATGACCAAATGTGCATCCAATGCACTAGATAAAAAAAGGAATATATTATATAGAAGAAATCAAATGGATTCATGTTTAATGGTATTCTAAATTTAAAATGTATGTGAAGAATTTATATTTTGAATTTTCTTTTTTTGATGTGTATATATTAAGATATATTTTGTTTTGTCAATAGGCCCTTGATCTTTAGTTGACGTTGATACCCCTAAATCCTTAACATTAGTCTTTTCTGAACCTTCAACAAAAAAAGAAGATATTTTGTTTTCAAATTATAAGCATAAAGATTAATTATATAGAAGACCTTCTCCTACCTTTTCAATTTATTAGTATAAAGATTAAGCTTGGCCTCGACCCCTATGGGAATATTCTACGGCTTTACGCACCACCTCTGCGGATTAATTTTTTTCATTTCAGCGCCCATACGATCAGCTGCTTAAAGGAATGGGCCAACTGAGATTCAACATCTACTATTTCATCATTCCAGGCGCTGTGCGGTCATGTGTGTGATGGAGGAAGACATTCACATAAATGCTGGAGATAATAAAATAGAGTATTGACACTCAGAGATTTATAATAAAACTATTTATATTAATAGCAAATTTGAGATTTACACATAGAGCTGCCAGAATGCTCAGAACACCCAATATATTTCTTGCAGAGACCGATAATTTTTCTGGACACAAAAACTTAGAAGAAAATTTCTATTTTACAAAATATTTAACTCTCAAAATTTTTGGAATAGCCTGGAGAATGTCCGATCAAATGAAAAGTCAGAGAAAAAATATAAAATAAAAACCATATTAAATGCAGTAGTTGGCGGAGGAAAAATGGGCAGGTCGCATAATCGCATGAATAAAATAATAGTCATGCGATTATGCGATAAGCTCAAAAGAGGAGGCCCACGCTAAATAGAGTAGTCCGCATATATAAAACATTACCCATGAGACTATGAGAAAGAATAAAAAATTAAAGTGTTGGGCAGGCAATCGCATGATCACATAAACCAAATAATAGTTATGCAATCATGCGAAAAGGTAAACAGTAAATGCTGGTAGGTGTGTGAAAGGTTGATAGAAGCAGGGAAGATTAAAGTGCTAGGCTAAAAACCATGTCTGCTAACACTCCCCCTTAATCTTCACTATAATGTATGTCTGCAATGCCGATTTCTTCTCAAAGATGTTCAAAAATGTTCTTTGATAGTGGTTTTGTGAAAATATCAGCAAGTTGTTCATTTGACCTACAAAACTCAAGATGAATGTCACCATTGTTTACCAGTTCTCTTATAAAATGATATCTGGTATCAATATGTTTACTTCATTTATGAAATACATGATTTTTAGATAAGGCAATTGCTGAATTGTTATCACAATAGATCTTTGTAGCTTCTTCTCTACAATAATGACATTGGATGTTGGATTTATCATACCTTTCTCCTTGATGATGGCTTTGAGAGTGACTACTCCCCCTTCCTCTTGTTGATGTAGAATGGGCATTTGGGCTTGATGGTGGTCTTCTACTTTCAAATTGTGTGTTTTCTCTTCCTCCTCTTGATGAAAAATGTCCTCTGCCTTTGCTGTTGCTTGATCTCCCTCTTGACTTGCCAAATAAGAGTTGATTCTTGAATGCATTCTCAAATGATGATGACCCTGTTCAGTTCAATCTTTGCTTATGGACTAAAAGTGATCCCATTAATTCATCTACTAATAACTGAGAAAGATCTTTAGCCTCTTGAATGGCTATTACTACAGCATCAAATTTAGCAGACAGACATCTAAGTATTTTTTCAACAATCTTTTGATCTTCAATAGTGTCTCCATAGGTCCTTAACTGATTTACTATAGACATTGCATGAGTGAAAAAATCATCTATTGAGTCTGAGTCTTTCATTTGTAAATTTTCAAAATCCCTTCTAAGTATCTACAATTTTGCCATTATTACCTTGCCTGTGCCTTGGTATGCTATTTGCAAACTGTCCCATGCTTGTTTTGATCTTGTGGCAGCTGCAACCTTTGGAAAGATTGATTCTTCCATTGCTTGTTGAATGAAAAATAGTGCCTTTGCATCCTTCTTATTTTCCTTCAATAAATCTTTATCAGCTTGTGAAAGGGCCTGATATGCCTGTTGGTCTAGTGGTTCAGGAAACCCATTTTCCACTAAATCCCAAACATCTTGAGAATGAAAGAGAGTCTTCATTTTGATGCTCCAATAATCATAGTTTTTTCCATTAAAAATTGGTATCAGGGTAGGTTATTGAAGAGAAGATTTCTGGTGGAGATTGAAGAGCTCAAAAATATCTGGGTATTATTTCTTGGCAAAAATTTCATCGTGGGTAAAGAGAAAATCAGAGAAGAAAGAAAAGGGTTTGTTAAAAAGGGAGAAAAAATATTACTGGTAAACCATGGTAGGAACCAGTGGGAGTATTTCTCAGCCTTAGATTCCAATTTTTAATAGAAAAAACTATGATTATTGGAGCATCAAAATGAAGACTCTCTTTCATTCTCAAGATGTTTGAGATTTAGTGGAAAATGGGTTTCCTGAACCACTAGACCAACAGGCATATCAGGCCCTTTCACAAGCTGATAAAGATTTATTGAAGGAAAATAAGAAGGATGCAAAGGCACTATTTTTCATTCAATAAGCAATGGAAGAATCAATCTTTCCAAAGGTTGCAGCTACCACAAGATCAAAACAAGCATGGGACAGTTTGCAAACATCATACCAAGGCATAGGAAAGGTAATAATGGCAAAATTATAGATACTTAGAAGGAATTTTGAAAATTTACAAATGAAAGACTCAGATTCAATAGATGCTTTTTTCACTCATGCAATGTCTATAGTAAATCAGTTAAGGACCTATGGAGACACTATTGAAGATCAAAAGATTGTTGAAAAAAATACTTAGAAGTCTGTCTGCTAAATTTGATGTTGTAGTAATAGCCATTCAAGAGGCTAAAGATCTTTCTCAATTATCAGTAGATGAATTAATGGGATCACTTTTAGTCCATGAGCAAAGATTACAGAGATTTATAATAAAACTATTTATATTAATGTCAAATTTGAGATTTACACAAAGAGCTGCCAGAATGCTCAGAACACCCAATATATTTCTTGTAGAGACCAATAATTTTTCTATACACAAAAACTTAGAAGAACATTTCTATTTTACAAAATATTTAACTCTAAAAATTTTTGGAACGACCTGCAGAATGTCCGATCAAATGAAAAGTCAGAGAAAAAATATAAAATAAAAACCATATTAAATGCAGTAGTTGGCGAAGGAAAAATGAGCAGGTCGCATAATCGCATGAATAAAATAATAGTCATGTGATTATGTGATAAGCTCAAAAGAGGGGGCCCATGCTAAATAGAGTAGTCCACATATATAAAACATTACCCATGAGACTATGAGAAAGAATAAAAAATTAAAGTGTTGGGCAGGCAATTGCATGATCGCATAAACCAAATAATAGTTATGCGATCATGTGAAAAGGTAAACAGTAAATGCCAGTAGGTGTGCGAAAGGTTGACAGAAGCAGGGAAGATTAAAGTGCCAGGCTGGAAACCATGTCTACTAACAGTGTGGTGGGCAATCACATGGGCCTGGGGGCTTCACCCTAAAGAGCTCACCACATTTTGTCTTCCCAGCAACTATCATCTGCGGTTTGCTCCTCCATTTCCCAGCTTCTACTTTGGAAATACGATTCAGGCCATATGCATGACCACTACTCTGAGGGAGCTTAGTAGTATGATTGTGAGTCTTAGAGATGGGATTATAAGAGAGAATATTGGTATGTGGGAGAAGGAACCGATTGTGAATAGGTTGGAAAAGCTTGAGAAGAATTTTGTGATGATGGGGAGTTCTTTGCGGTTCGAGATATATGAGAATGAATTTGGATGGGGATAACTTGTGGTGGTTAGGAGTGGGATGGCCAATCATTTTGATGGGAAGGTCTCTTCTTATACTGGTAAGGAAGGTGGAGGAAGTGTTGATCTTGAGATTTTCCTTCTTTCTAACTTCATGAATGATTTGGAATGTCACCTTGAGATTTTCCTTCTTCCTCACTTCATGAATGCTTTGGAATGTGACCTTGATTTCATTTCTTCCCTTAGGAGATGTAAAACAAATAGCCATATTTTTTTTCATTGAATAAGTAACATTGTAAATGTTAATTTCTCATAACTCAATTACATATTAATTAGACAATAAATTCACAGAATAGAACTTTGTTTGATTTATAACAATAAATGCTTTGGGTTAATTAACATAAAATAATTTAGCGAAAGCATAAATACCAGTTGCCAGTCACAAAAAGACAATAACACAAATACAACTAGGAAACCTCAGTGTACCAAAACACATACAAATGTTGAATCCTCTATTCAACAATGTCAGAACTAAGCTTTCAAGCCTCTATTGCATATCCAAAAAAGACCTTCCTTAATGAGTTTTTCCCCCTTTTAAAAACTGTCTCAAATAATAGAACCCCTTCCCATAAATTCACAATGAGGCACATCCATTTTATCAACACTTATGTGATACTTGTGAGTGACGACTCTACCCTAATTTTTATCTTGACAAGTGCACCATCTCTAATATAATCTGGGTGAAAGAAGATGACCCCTCAAACCACTAGGTCTAAGACTAGGATTGTCTTCATGCTTTGGTCAAAAAACTAAATCCCATTTGATAAGGCTCTACTTAGAGGAGAGGAAATTAACATACCAAATCAATTGATGAGAGAGAGTATCAAATTCTTTCACAAAACTAGATGGAACCCTTAAATAAAGTATTTTTATATAGGAAAATCATGAGATACTGACTTTAGTAAAGTAACCCTTTCCCACTGAAGATATTGATCTTTAGTTTCGGTGGCTAACCCTCCTGCAAAACTTTTCCATAATTGCTTGGTGAAACTCTTTCAGATGAGAGCTCACCCCAATTTAAATACCAAGGTAGACTAGAAGAAGAGATCTAATAGGAAATTTGAGTATTTGGTTAATCCTACTTTTAATAGAGAGAGTAGTATAAAATAAATAAATAAATAAATAAGATACTTATCCTTATTAATTTTCTTCCCTAAGGAAGCCAAATATGTGTCAATTTTTTTTTTAATTCAATAGCTTCATTGATTTTGGTCATCCCCATCAAAGCAATGTCATTCACAAACTACAAGTGAGAATAGGGGGGAATATTCTCACACTGCCTTCACCCATGAATCAAGCCTTAACCAACCTTTGATTTGATGAGTCTACCAATCCCTCTACCATGATGATAAAAAAGTTAGTAGATAGTTGATCTCCCTTTTGAAGACCATAGAAGCTCTACAAATCTTAGAAGGTTCCCTATTAATTAAGAGTGAGAATGATGAAGAATAAACACTGCTCATAATCCAAGTAATCCAATCACTTCTAAATCTAAATTATTGAAGTGCCTTATGAAGAAAATCTCATTTTACTTTATCATGTACCTTTTCCATGTCTAGCTTGATAAACATGGCTTTCTCTTTAGAGGTGGCCATTGAACGAATGCCCTTAGTAGCAATCACAATTCCATCTAGAATTTTTTCTCCAACAACAAAGAAACCTTTTTCATTAGAGATTATACTAGATTGAGACAAATCTTGAGTCTCTTAGTAACAAGTTTTGTAATAATCTTGTAAACCACATTACAAAGAGAAATTGGTTGGAAGTGATCAAGTCTATTCACATTTTCCTTATTAGGAATAAGGACCAAAAATGTATAATTTAAAGCTTTTAACATATGCTTATTATTATGAGATTCATGAATAATCTCCAGAAGGTCCCAATTTATTACCTCTCAAAAATAGTAATAAAACTCAACTAGGAAGTGATCTAGGATAGGTGCCTTCTGCACTTTTATGTCAAAAATAATACTCTCCAAATCTTGTATTAAAACTAGGTGAATTATAACTTCATTAATTTCTCTAGAGACAAAAGGAGGAATGCACTCCAAGATAGACAATTCATCTTTCCTAGTAGGAAGAGAATCTTCCTTTAATGAAGTAGAGAAATATTTATGAGCTTCCTTAGATATTTTCCTCAAATAGGAGAGTTGGGATCCCTCCAAAGACACTAGGAATGTAATGATATTACCTATTCTCCTTTCTTTGACATAGTTATGAGAAATATTAGTATGCTTTTATCCTTCCTATAGGCAATCAATTCTTGACTTTTTTTCTATCTCAAATATCTTCTCTCAAAGATCCTATTCCTCTAGTTGCCTAACAACAATAGCCTCCTTTTGACTCAAATCTAGAGTAAGTCCCTGATCTTTGATCAAGCGAGTAATTGAATCCAACTAAGTTTGCGTTTCATATTTGTTATAGTGAAAATTCTCAAAATATTTCCTATTCCATCTCTTGAGTTTATACTTCACATGTTGTAATTTTTGAACAAAATAATACATCTATAGCCATACCATGAGAGGGTTTCTTCTAAAACCACCAATCTGTAACTAAATCTTAAAGAGAAGGATCTTGCATCCACATGAGTTGAAACTTAAAAGAGAGCCTTTTCGAAGCCCTAAAAGAATCCATAGATATTTTGATTGGCCAATAATTTGATCCTCTTCAATCCAAGATTCCAAAACTAGTATTCTATGTTTCCCCCATCTAGTAGAGTGATACCAAAAATCTATCCAACCTCTAAAAGATTACCTCCAATCCAGTTCTCCTCTTGTTCAAATTGAACATACCATTATTCATCTTAACATCAATAACATACAAAATCTCAATATTATCATTGACAAATGTGGCCAAAGGGTCCAATCTAGCCACACCCCCTCTTTTCTCTTCCAAGTTGTAAACTACATTGAATTCCCCATCCAAAATCTAGGTAAAGGGATGCAAAGAGAAAACATATCTAATATGATCCCAGACCTGTGATTTACCCAAGAGAGTGTTAGGAGCATAAAAATTGCTAAAATGAAATATTTCACCTGAGTCCAAATAAGAGGCAACCATGGACATAGAAGAGGGATCCATAATTCACCACTAACGAGCAATCTCTTTTGGATCTCATAAGAAATCTATTCCACCTAAACTACCATGAGACCCAATATACTAACAAGATACACATGACTAGATCCCTAAAATTGTACTTTCCATATCTTTCAAAGACAATTTTGTCTCTTGAATGAAGATAATGTCAAGAGAATGAAAAAAAATGAAATTGTGAATATCCTTTTGTTTGGATATGTTGTTCAACCCCCTCACATTCAAAGATAATACAATATTTTCTGAGGATGGGAGAAATGAGAATCAATGGGTTTTACAAACCCAAACTCTACCAAAGTATGGACCCAATAATCTTTACCTTCTCTTGGTTTGTCTTCCGTTCTCTCTTCTAAGATTTCTCCATTGACCACTTTTTAAGAAATTTATATTATAGGCCTTAGGAAGGAATAACACTATTACTCTTTCCACATTCTAAAGGTCCCTTCAGTGAAGGACAAGGTGAAGTAACCACATTTGCCAAATATTTTGAGACTAGGATCTCCCCAGATTCTGACACAAATGAAGATTTTAGAGGATGATTTGTATCCATCTATCCAACCCTATGATCAATTATGGATACTTTTTACTATATTTTTTCATTATCCTCCTCCAAAGTCACTTCCAAACATTTAGCTCCAAGAGATAATTCATCTAGAATTCCATCCTCTAGAGCCAAATTATCTAAGGCTTCAAAATGATTAGATACTACATCATTCTATCTATCCTATTAGGATTAACAAGACATAAATAACAATTACATGCAAATATATCCAATATTAGAAAATAATAAACCACACAGAAGAGAACACAATACACAAAGATTTAACTAGGTTCACCCAATCCTTGGGCTACATCCACCAATAGTGAGTCCAATATTATTATTATCTAGTGATTACAACCTAATTACAATCCATAATCCCTTACAGCTCAATACCACCGCAAGTACTAAAATCATATATAATGAAATCCCTAACCCTAAGCCATATTATACAACATTTTTCCACTTTAGGGTTAGAATGAGTTACAATCATGTCAGCCCAAAAATAGCTGAAAATATGTCAGCCTCAAAAAAATTGACGAGGTCGGGAGGAAAAGTGTACATTACTTTCCTGATCAGTCACCACAAGCTAACAATCTCCCACTTGGTGATTGATTAGTATCCACACTAAAAAACCTCCCACTTGGAGACTGGTCCTATAGCAATACCACTACCATATGAGGCTCCCACTAGATCAAACCACCTTGGACTTAGTTGTTCCTTTATTCTATTCTCTCTAGAAGACCAACTGTAGCTAATCATGAGTTCAACTTCTCCCTTGTTACTACCTTTGTAAACATATCTGTTGGATTATCATATGTATGAAACTTTTCTAGCTTTAACTTCCCATCATCCAAAACTGACCGAATGAAATGGTACCACAACTATATGTGTTTTGCCTTTGAGTGCAAAGCAGAATTCTTCGCAAGATGAATGGCACTTTGGCTATTTGTATGCAAAAAATTATCCATCTATGGATGTCCCAATTCATCCATGAAGAATTGAAGCCATATCATCTCCTTGGTTGCCTCTGTAGCACCAATATACTCTACTTTTGTAGTGGATAAAAAAACTACCTTTTGTAGTTGAGAAATCCAACTCACTGTTGTCCCACCAATGATAAATACATATCCTGTAGTACTCTGCCTACTATCTATATCTCTTGCCAAATTTGAGTCAACATATCCTTCTACAATAGTAGTAGATCCCCCAAAGTCTAAACACTTACTGGATGTACCTATCAAATATCTGAGAATCCTTTTGACTGCATTCCAATGCTTAATACTAGGGTTACTCATATATCGGCTAACAACTCCCACTATGTGTGCAATATTTGGCCTAGTACATACCATAGCATACATTAAGCTCCGTACAGCTAAAGCATAAGGTACCTTAGACATTTTTACCTCTTCTTCTGATGTCTTAGGACACATCTCTATAGTCAATTTCAAATGACCAGGCAAAGGTGTGTTGATAGTTTTGGTATTCTCCATAGAGAAACATTGCAACACCTTCTCAATATAATCATCCTGAGATAAAGACAACTTCCTATTTTTCCTATCTCTACAAATTTTCATACCAAGGATTTGTTTTGCTGCCCTCAAATCCTTCATAGCAAATGAATGTGCTAACTGTTGTTTCAACCCCTTAATGTGATCCATGTTAGACCCAGCTACAAGAATATCATCAACATATAAACATAAAATAATGTAGCTATCATCATCCACCCTCTTAAAATAAACACAATGGTCAAAATGACACCGACTGTATCCATGCTCATTCATAAAAGTATCAAATTTAATATACCATTGCTGAGGTGCTTGCTTCAAGCCATATAAAATCTTCTACAATCTGCACACCAAATTTTCCTTACCCTTGACCATAAATCCTTGTGGTTGTACCATATATATTTCTTCATCTAAATTACCATGAAGAAAAGTTGTTTTAATATCAAGATGCTCTAAATGAAAATCTTCAGTGGCCACAATACTTAAAATAGTATGGATAGAAGTCATTTTAACAACTAGAGAAAATATCTCATCAAAATCAATACCCTTTTTCTATGCAAATCCTTTTATAACTAACCTGGCTTTAAATATTTTCTTACCTCCATCCTCTTCTTTTATCTTGTAAACCCATTTATTCTATAAAGCTCTTTTACCTATAGGTAACTTACATAAATCCCATGTTTGATTTTGCAGCAAAGAGTCCATTTCCTCTATCATTGCAAGCTCCCACTGAGTCTTTGTATCCACCTACAACTTCATTATAACATTCAGGTTCACCAACATCTATTAACAAAATAGAATATGTTGGATCTTTTCCTTGTAGGACCAAACTTGAATCAATAGGTGGGCTTGAATCTCAGGTTAGGCACTCAAGTTTGATAAGAAAATAGTCCAATTGATGAGGATTAAAAGGAATCCTCCTTCTTCTTTGAGCTCCACATCACTCGGGTGGGTATTGCCTTATCTGTACACTCGAGACACCTCATGATAAACAATAGGCCTACATATGCATTAGTGTGGAATAGTCTTCAAGCCCCTTCAGGAAACTATACCCCAATGAAGCCAATTCATATGCAACAGCCCTATTTGCATAGAATGAGTTTGAAAACTAGAAAGGTCCTCCTACTACTACTATCAACATAAAAGGGAAATGGTGGAACTGAATGGAAATGATTTTAAAGATGGGTTGAGAGGACCCCTGAGATGCCCTAAGTCTCTCATAGACTAGTGCCTTATCCAATGGGCCATAGAGTCATATACCTTATTGCAAGAGAAAGCTATGAAGCAAGAACACAATATACTCAATGTGTTGATGCCTGACATCAATCACACACCATGACCAAACCTCAACTTAACAACCCACCTATGTATCCAAGTATGTTATTACCCATTTAAAGGATTTTAAGCCTCCCCTTAGAAGAGACCTATAAACAGATAATACATTGACCAGCATCCATTGGAAGACAAGCATGAAATATCTTTGACACCTCAGCTCATACATACATGAACACTAACCCTGAACCAGTTATCTCTGCAAAGACAACTCCACTTGCAAACACTTAGGCAATGCAAATAGAAAAATCAAACACTCTTGATGTATGATTAATGGACTCAGAATTCAAATGGAGATAGCTTGGTAATAGTAAGAGTATATCAAAACCTCATACATAAGATAAATCTATTACAATATGTATGATATTCTCAAAACCAATAATGGAAGAAGAACACCCTATATGCAAAGAAAATGAAATATCTATAGGAAAAGGACCCTTCACTTGGAACCAATTCTCCTCCGGAGTTTGCAGAAGAAGGAACCCTTCTAAATGATCATGAAAATCCTTTTATAGGAACAAGGATGCAATAAGCTACAAATCATTCAGAACAAAAATTAAGTCTGCAACCACCCAGTACAACAAGAAATGAAAGATTATAGAGAAGCCTAGAAACCCATGAAAATTAGATCAAATCTGATGTACAATGCATTGGTTTCATAACCATAGGCTAACTACAAAGCAAAGCTATTGCCTTCTTGTTGCAGGAAAAACAAAATTTGATGTCAAGACCCACTAGAAGAAGTTCACATGTACATATCATAAAGATCACTGACATACAATCCCTAGCCACTTGCATAGAGAAATAGTCAACTACATTTAAATTGGCATGGCACCCTAGGCAAGAAAATCTAATCAAGAAAACTAGCCAGATCTTCTACATCATTACCGCAATTGCCACTGCTTGAAAACTATACAAAACAATGGTTGTCGCATGATCACACAGCTAGGAAAAGGGCTATCTAAACATGTGACGCACCCCTGACACTCATCACTGGGTAAAAAAATATGATGCCACTGATCAGTAGGATCGTCAGTCCAGATTGCAACACCTACCACCACCAAACCAGTTGAAAACTACTGCTAAGGCCATCAATTCTGGTACTTCTGATTGAAAAATCATTTTGATATTCAAATCTGTAGAGAAATGGCTACTAACATGGTGTGAGACACAATCGACGGCCATCATTTGAACTCAGATCAACTTTATATCCCCGCTGTTAGATCTTCATTTTCCTAGGCATCGACAAGATTAACCAAAATAGGAATCAGTTACATTTGTGCTTGGTCACATGATCACAAGGCACCATATTAACCTTTGCGATCATGTGACCGTGGCTTCTTAACCACACAATGCTAATCAAAAACCATCCTAAGAAGTCCTCGGCCCCACCACCAGTCAACGACCAATCAAAACTAAGCACGCCGATAAGACTTAATTCATAGCTCTACAACCACAACATCCACAATAGTTGTCGCATGTTCACATAACATGAAACTAGCTCATGCAAACATGTGATAAGCTGCTAGCACCCCTTTAACAAAACTGCCACCACTAAGTCTGGCGGTTAGTCACAAGATCGCATAGCCTTGAAAAAGGCTATGAGATCATGTGACAAATAGTACTTACCACACCTCGGCCGTGCCAACAAATGCCACACCTTAGACCTAGACTTGCCTATAACTACATGTCACACCACCACTCGCTGCAACCGCTAGTAATCTCTACCACAGGACCCACCTGCAAATAAGCCTTCAAAATTGAACGGTGGGCGCATAATCACATGGCCTTGAAACCTGCCATGAGATCATGCACCAACCACTAGATCTACCATGCCGTTCTCCCCTCTAGATCTCCCAGGCCCACAATACTTCCATCACCAATAGGCCCCAACACAAGAAGTCACTGGTCGCATGGTTGCATGTCACAAAAGTCTAACATGCGATCATGCGATAACCAATCACTTTAAAACCTTTCAAAGACTCAGGCCCACTAACTAGTCAGACTTGAGCAGTTAGGGAATGCCAATGAATAGGGTAGAAATGCAAGGTCAAAAACATCCAAGGTTTTTAGCAAAAGATGGAAAACATCCACGGTTTTCAAAAACATTGTGGGTTTTTGACACTTAGGTAGATTCTAAGAACATTTCCTGCAGACCTTAAAAATTAAAATTCTCGCTGGGTTTTGCGACTTAAGAGATACAATTAGAGCTGGAGCAAGGTGAAAACATGAAGAATATAGGGCTAAGGGTGCACACCATGAAACGTTATGGATTTTCTTTGCACATTAAAACAAGCTTGCAGCAGGGTGGGACAACCTCACAAAACTTTGCAGGGAAAAAGGTCATTTTCAAAGGATTTTTGCTATGACTAGAAAATGACCCAACAGTGGCTCTATCTGAGGATGCATGCCTCTTGCAAGCATGGAAAGAATCTAGATCTCTAGGAGAAGCAAACCACCCACTGGAAAAACACAAAGACCTCAAAAAACATGGGGAATAGACAGGAAAGGGAAACTATTCACAAAATATACATTTTTTACAAAAAACCTACAGTAACAAACAAGAGTTAGTTCTTGCCTCTATCAAAAACTTGATTTTCATTTCTTCCCTCATGTGGCACACCAGATATTTTATCTTCAGTTGTTTCACCAGGCATGTCAACCCTTCCAACTAGCCTATCAGGCAAAACAAAATAACTATCTTCATAGTGCATGTAAAAAATTTTAGCACTCCCTTCATTTTGCTCACTATGAAGAAAAGATTCAACATATCCATGAACAGTACCATCAGATAGGAACCTATTCTCTTCTACTAATTCATGTATGCTATCAATTGGAAACACAAAAAGCTCATACTCTACCTGCTGAAAGGCTTCATTTATACCTTGACTTTGTATTTACATGGGTGCAACCGGCTAGAATTCAGATGAATAGTCAAGCTCATGTTCACGAATGTGATTAATACCAAATTCTACAACTATTCCACAACCTTCTGATGGACTGGATGCAACAACATCACTTAAAACTTTATCATAGGTGGAAAAAGAAGAACATCCGAACTCAAATGAATCTGAAACCTCCATGGGTTCCTCGAACAAAGGATTGACGACTCCATGCAATACACCTTGTTGAACATCATGACAAAAAATGGGTTGATAATCATCATAGTCTTCATCATATAAAGTGTTAGTGAACACTTTAAACTCACTATCCATTTCATCCACATGGAGACTCATAGCATGTGAAGAAAAGTCAGAACAACATGAAGATTCACAAGACCCATCAGACAACACCCTGTTCAAATCTTCATGCTCTACCTCACCGACATCATAGAGAATTATTATTTCTTTGTCTTCATACCTTGAGGATGAATCACCCTCATCATCTTCACTGTCCAAAGAATGTTCACTTCTATCATTACTTTCTTCTTCCCATGTTGCATCTGACTCATATGAAGACACCACACCCTCACTGTCTTCATCACTCTCAACATCAGCACTTAAGGACATAACCCCAAGTGCATCCTCATGCCCAAGGCTATCATCACTAAGTATCCAATCTTTGATACATATATAATAATCTTTCCATAATACATCTGACCAACTAGTTGACTTAGGAAAATAAAGCTCCAAGAATAAACCAATGAACTCAGATTTTGAAAACTTAATATCATCAGGAAGCTCATTATATATAACCCAAAATCTATCATAGAAAAGAGATATGGATAGATCCTTTCTGCATCCTACTCTCAATCTCATCAATGACATGTAATCTCTAAGGATGCCCTGCTCAAGAAAAGCAAGCTCATCTTCAAGCTTACCCATCAAACTTAATGCAATACTTCCATAAAATTTTGCAAAGATGTAACTGAGAACTTTAAGTATGCAAACCTATACTCACACCTTACTCCTTTTCTTTGTGCTTGACCACTTAATAAGGAGACATTTCAGATCTTGAAAAATACCTGAGAGTTTTGCAGCAGAAGACTTTATTGATTGGAAGGTTAGGCAGATATAGAGCTCACCATGTAGCTCCATCAGGTTCTTTGCAATGTAGAGTTGCCACCTCCTTGAAGAGGAAAATATGTCTTGTGTAGTATCTCTTCCAATCAACCAAAAATCACCAAGTAAACATGCACTATTTGTCAAAAGATGCACTGATCAAACAGAGAAAAATCAGAGCTGCCACTCACAACTAGGTGAGAAAATTTTGCAAATGCTTGTTTGTTCATCTCACTCTATTCTTTCAACCAAGACTCTGGGATAATCTAGCCAAGCAAGGGAGCTTGTTGTCTTTTACTCCTTCCCTAGTAGAGTCACCATTTTGTTGGATCTTTTCCTTGCAGGACCAAACTTGAATCAATAGGTGGGCTTGAATCTCAGGTTAGGCACTCAAGTTTGATAAGAAAATAGTCCAATTGATGAGGATTAAAAGGAATCATCCTTCTTCTTTGAGCTCTACATCACTCAGGAAGGTATTGTCTTATCTGCACACTTGAGACACCTCATGATAAACAATAGGCCTACAGATACATTAGTGTGGAATAGTCTTCAAACCCCTTCAGGTAACTATACCCCAATGAAGCCAATTCATATGCAACAGCCCTATTTGAATAGAATGAGTCTGAAAACTAGAAAGGACCTCCTACTACTACTACCAACATGAAAGGGAAAGGGTGAAACTGAATGGAAATGATTTTAAAGATGGGTTGAAAGGACCCCTAAGATGCCCTAAGTCTTTCATAGACCAGTGCCTTATCCAATGGGCCATAGAGTCATATACATTATTGCAAGAGAAAGCTATGAAGTAAGAACACAATATACTCAATGTGTTGATGCCTGACATCAATCACACACCCTGACCAAACCTCAACTTAACAACCCACCTGTGTATCCAAGTATGTTATTACCCATCTAAAGGATTTTAACCCTCCCCTTAGAAGAGACCTATAAATAGATAATACATCAACCAGCATCCACTAGAAGACAAGCATGAAATATCTTTGACACCTCAGCTCATACATATATGAACATTAACCCTGAACCAGTTATCTCTGCGAAGACAACTCCACTTGCAAACACTTAGGCAATGGAAATAGAAAAATCAAACACCCTTGATGTATGATTAATGGACTCAAAATTCAAATGGAGATAGCTTGGTAACAGTAAGAGTATATCAAATCCTCATACATAAGAAAAATCTATTACAATATGCATCATATTCTCAAAACCAATAATGGAAGAAGAACACCCTATATGCAGAGAAAAGTAAATATCTGCAGGAAAAGGACCCTTCACTTGGAACCAATTCTCCTCTAGAGTTTACAAAAGAAGGAACCCTTCTAAATTGATGAAGGGTGCTCCCCTTAATGCCACAAACACATAACAGAAATAGAGAAACAACAACAATAATATGCAAGAACAGAAAATTGGCTTCTTATTATCTCCACAAATGTGGAATTACAAATTTTTAGAATTACAATATGCAAAGCCACATGGGCATTCCCTTACAATATTCTGTAGGACAAAGCCTTGAACTATTACCCAGATCTACTACCCAGAACTATTCTGAACTGCTAAGACAATAATACAGCCTTCCTTATATAGGCAATTTTTCCACCGCCTGGGAAGGTTCCAGAATTTTAGCCAATAAGGCCGACCAAACTTAGAATTATTTTATTTTACATTTTATTACATCATAGTCAGCTCAAGATAACCTTTGAAACCCGAACAGAAATTTTGAAGAAAATTATTTTTCGCCATTTCAGGTGACCCAACTTCCGAAGACCATAAGTCATCACCAGTTGACCCGACCGGCTATTATAACCCCATTTCGAAAACACCACGAAGCGCTCTACAGGCTTGACCGGCGCAAGCGCTCGTCACCCAAATTTTTGACCTCATCCGGGGCCTCTAAAGCCTTCAAAACTGAGTTCAAAGTTTCTGTACCCTGCTGCCAATACCGAAAATCTTCAATATCTTCCAATGTACACTTGACCTGGCAATGAAACTTTACTGGCAGACTTATATGACCAAAATGAACCTCCAAGAAAGAAATCAGATCATTCTGAGCACATACGAAAATTACCAAAAATAGTAACTTTCCACAAATAGCAGCTCTGCATAAGATAGCCCTTATTGAATTCAAAAATAGAAATATTTTTGGGTGATGCAAGATTGCTCTTACACCCAGGATGCTCCTGCATCATAAATGATCATGAAAATCATTTTATAGGAACAAGGATGCAACAAGCTATAGATCATTCAGAACAAAAATTAAGTCTGCAACCACCCAGTACAACAAGAAATGAAAGATTATAGAGAAGCCTAGAAGCCCAAGAAAATCAGATCAAATCTAATGTACAATTCATTGGTTTCATATCCATAGGCTAACTGTGAAGCAAAGCTATTGCCTTCTTGTTGCAGGAAAGACAAAATTTGATGTCAGGACCCACTAGAAGAAGTTCGCATGTACATAGCATAAAGATCACTGACATACAATCCCTAGCTACATATAGAGAGAAATAGTCAACTGCATTTAAATCGGCATGGCACCCTAGGCAAGAAAATATGATCAAGACGGCCACTGAGATCTTCTACATCATTACCGCAATTGCCACTGCTTGAAAACCATGCAAAACATTGGTTGTCGTATGATCGCATAGCCAGGAAAAGGGCTATGCAAACATGCAACACACCCCTAACACTCATCACTGGGTACAAAAACATCATGCCATTGATCAGTAGGACCCTCAGGCCAGATTGCAACACCCACCACCACCAAACCAGTTGAAAACTATTGCTAAAGCCATCAATTCTAGTACTTCCGATTGAAAAATCATTTTGATATTCAAATCTGTAGAGAAATAGCTAATGACATGGTGCCAGAAACAATCGACAACCATCATTTGAACTCAGATCAACTTTATATCCCCACCGTTAGATCTTCATTTTCTTAGGCATCGACAAGATTAACCGCAAGAGGAATCGGTTACATTTGTGCTTGGTCACATGATCGTAAGGCACCATATTAACCTTTGCGATCATGTGACCACGGCTTCTTAACCGCACAATACTGATCACAAACCATCCTGAGAAGTCCTCGGCCCCACCACCAGTCAGTGACCAATCAAAAAGGAGCACGCCGGCAAGACTTAATTCATAGCTCTACAACCGTGACACCCACAATAGTTGTCACATGTTCGCATAACATGAAACTGGCTCATGCGAACATGCGACAAGCTGCTGGTACCCCTTTTACAAAACCACCGCTACTAAGTCTGGCGGTTAGTTCCAAGATCGCATAGCCTTGAAAAAGGCTATGAGATCATGTGACAAACAATACTTACCACACCTTGGCTTTGCCAACAACCACCATGCCTTAGATCTAGACTTGCCTAATGCCACATGTCACACCGCCACTCACTGCAACCATCGAGTCATCTCTACCACCGGACCCACCTACAAATAAGCCTTCTAAATCGAATGGCAGACAAATTATTGGATAGCCTTGAAACCTCCCATTAAATCATGCACCAACCACTAGATCTGCCATGCTGTTCTCCCCTCTGGATATCCTGGGCCCACAATACTTCCATCACCAATGGGCCCCAGCACAAGAAGTCACCGGTCGCATGGTCGCATGTCAAAAAACTCTGACATGCAATCATGCGACAACCAATCATTTTAAAACCTTTTGAAGACCTGGGCCCACCAACCAGTCAGATTTGCGTAGTTAGGGAATGCCAACGAACAGGGCAGAAATGCAAGGTTAAAAACATCCAAGGTTTTCGATGAAAGATCAAAAACATCCAAGGTTTTCAAAAACATTATGGATTTTTGACACTTAGGTAGATTCTGAGAACATTTCCTGTAGACCTTAAAAATTAAAATTCTCCCTGGGTTTTGTGACTTAAGAGATGCGATCAGAGCTGGAGCAAGGTGACAACATGAAGAACATAGGGCTAAGGGCGCACACTATGAAACATTATGGATTTTCTTTGTACATTAAAAGAAGCTTGCAGAAGGGTGGGACAACCTCACAAAACTTTGTAGGGAACAGCGTCATTTTCAAAGGATTTTGGCTATGACTGGAAAATGACCCAATAGAATACAAAGATGGAGAAAATCTTTCTGGAGGTCTACTTAGCCTTGTTGACCATCTAACATTCACTGTGGTGTGTGGTATTTGTTGTTTCTATTGTTGCGGAGCATAAGGAACTACTGGAACATCATCTTTTGGATGATCATCCAGTACTATATAATCATTTTCTTTCTTCTCATGTTGCTGCAACAAATATTTGTACAATACTTTCTCATTGAATATGACATTCCTGCTTCTTAAAATTTTATGATTTTCAAAATCCCAAAGCTTATAACCAAATTCATCAATGCCTTATCCAACAAATAAATATTTCTTTGACTTAGCTTCTAGCTTGGTTCTATTTTCAGAATCTATATGTTCAAAAGCTTCACAACCAAAGGTTTTGAGAAAAGAATAACTCATCTTCTTACCACTCCATGCTTCCTCTTGAATACCACAGTCCAAAGGAGTAGAGAAGCCTCTATTGATTAAATAAATATCAGTGTTCACAACCTCTACCCACATGTTTTTGGGCATCCTAGCATGAAACCTCATACTCCTTGCATGCTCCATTATTGTCTTGTTCCTATGTTCAGCCACTCCATTTTCTTGTAGAGACCTTGGTACAGTTTTCTACCTATGAATACCATTAGAGGAAAAATAATCTTCAAATTCTATGCTGCAATACTCCCCACCATTATAAGATCTGAGACATATTAACCTTTTACCAGTCTCATTCTCAACCAAGCATTTCTATTTCTTAAAAGTTTGAAATACATTAGATTTATGTCTAAGGAAATAAATCCATACTTTTCTTGTTGCATCATCTATAGATGTAACATAATATAGAGAGCCACCAAGGCAAGATACCTGAGCTGGTCCCCATACATCTGTATGCATAAGCTCTAATCTCTCATTTTTCTTTTCCTTCCCACTCTTCACAAAACTAACTTTCTTTTGTTTTCCATACACACAACTCTCACAAAAATCTAGATTAACACATTTCAGACCAAGTAAAACTTTCTTTGAATGAAGTAATTTCATACCTTTTTCACTCATGTGCCTGAGTCTATTGTGCCACAGTGTTGTGTCAGAATCTACAGCAAAGGTTTGATGTTTCTCCTGCTCAACTGCAGCCATTGTTCCCAAACATTTGTTATCTTCTGAAACAATTAAAGTAGAATGAACAATATGACCTGTACAAAGATATAAGGTGCCTACTTTCACACCTTTTGCTACTACTAAGGAACCTTTTGAAACCTTCCAATTTTTATAATTAAAAGTAATTGTGTAACCCTCATCACCCATTGCCCTACTGAAATTAAATTCCTACTCAGCCTTGGAACATGTCTTACCTCTTGTAGTAGCCAATGATTCCCATTCTGCAGCTTAATCTTAATTTTTCCCTTTCCAACTATCTAACAAAGTTCATTATCTCCCAAATAAACTAGCCTAAAATCCCCTTGGACATAATCAAGAAAGTAACCTCTATGGGTTGTAGCATGATATGAAGCCCCAGAATCTAAAACCCATGAATCATCAATACTTTCTAAAGAAAGAATCAAAGCATCCTCTTCAGATTTATTACTTACCACATTTACCTCCTTGTTACCCTCTTGTTTGTCTCCTTTATTCTTCTGAGACCAACAATCTTTCTTCTTATGACCTAGTTTTCCATAGTACCAGCAATCATTTGGCCCTTTGGATTCATACCTCTTTCCCTTTGATTTTACTCTTGATTTCCCATGATTTCCAGAGTCGTTTTCCTCTCTCATTGGCTCTACCCCTGCTTTGTGTGTTTAAGACACTACCTGATGTGGATCCACCCAAGCTTTTCCTATGAATTTCCTCACTCATAATAACACCAATAACATCATCATATTTTACTAGGGTATTAGAATCAGAAACAAAATTACTAACAACCATTACCAAGCCATTCTAACTTTCAGGAAAAGAACACAAAATCAAGAGAGCCCTGACTTCTTCATAAAAAATAATATTGATAGAATTTAATTGACTAGTAAATATATTAAACTCATTTAAATGATCAGCAAATGACCCACCTTCCACCATTTTCATATTAAAAAAATGCTTCATGAAAAATACCTTATTTGAAGTGGAGGGCTTTTCATACAACTTTGCTAGGGTTTTCATCAAATCTCCAGTCATTATTTTTTGTCTAATATTGAATGCCACTGATTGTACTAGGCATAATCAAATACTACCAAGAGCCTTTCTATCAAGAATTATCTAGTCCTCATCAGAAATGCTTGCTAGTTTATTGGCTTTTCCTTCCAATGACCACCATAGATCCTTCTGATAGAGATAGTACTCCATTTTCATTTTCCATAACTAAAAGTTCTACCCATTAAACTTGTCAACCTTCAACCTACCCTCATCTACCATTTCTCCCACTCAACTATGAGACTCCCACTAAACCATGAGATCTTCCTGTAGAGGATAATTGAAAAACAACCTCGCTCTGATACCACTTGTTAGGATTAACAAGACAAAAATAACAATTACATGAAAATATAACCAATATCAGAAAACAATAACCCACATAGAAGAGAACACAATACACAAAGATTTAACGTGTTTCACCCAATCCCTGGGCTACATCCACCAACAACGAGTCCAATATTATTATTATCTAGTGATTACAACCTGACTACAATCTGTAATCCCTTATAGCTCAATACTGCTGCAAGTACTAAAATCATACATAATGAAATCCCTAACCTTAAGCCATATTATACAATATTTTTCCACTTTAGGGTTAGAATGAGTTACAATCATGTCGGCCCAAAAATAGCTAAAAATATGTCAACCTCAAAAAAGTTCACGAGCTCGGGAGGAAAAGTGTATAGTACTTTCCTGATCAGTCACCACAAGCTAACATATCCATCCAAGGTCTCTTCTGACCTCTTCTCTTATTATGATTTTTGATAGGAATGAAACCATATTTGTTAGTATTATCACCCAACATAGGAGCCTTCCTTTTATCCACCCTAGGAGCTAGACTGGAAAGGGCATTAGTTGATGCAACTAGTATGATCTAGGTGATTTTATTTGCACATGCCCAAATTCATGGAAGATTCTACATCTAAATAGAAATATCTCATAATCTAGTTGTTGAATCCAAGAAGAGGATCCAAGAAATATTTTCATAAAATCTAGTAATCTGTTATTGAAGTCAACTTCAACATAGATACATGCATAAGAGATTACCTTTTGATCCTGAGTCTAAGTAGAAATACCAACAAGTTTACCAATTCTAGAATACCAATAGAATGTATAATATCATCTCGCGATAACTCTAAGGGAAGACATGGAAAATGAATCTAAATAGAAACCCATGAGGGAAGTTCCTCTACTAAGTTAACGCCTCCATGCCAAGGTTTAACAATGAGCCCAATCTGATTAAAGAAATATGAGCCTCATTAAAAAGTTTTATGTCTATCCACTATGAAATACTAGATATATTGAAAATAATTATTGGATGCCAACACTATCTCTATTTTCCTATGGGGTTTCAAAATTTTCTAGGCCAAGATTCTAGAACTAGTAAAGAGATGTGAAGCCCTAAAACATTTTAAATTTAAGGGCATGATTGCTCCAATATGCAATTTCATTAACAATTGATTCTTGTTGAATTAATAGGAGTAGGTGTTCCTAGCATCTCTCCAAACAACCATTCACATTTTTATTTTATTTTTGATACTCCCTTTAAGGAGACATTACCCTCACAAGGACTTTTGTTTGCATCCTTAACAATTATATGAATCAAAGAGGATGAATAAAAAATATTAAAATCTTTAGATTTCCCTATACTTCAAGAGACCCTGAGGTGATCCATGTAAATTGTGATAACCCCAAAACAACACTAACTCCCCTCAAGAGAACCTTGCACATGTATCAAAAACAACCATGCAATGAAAATAATTTATTATGAGGTACCAGAGCTAAAATTTTCTCCAACACTATAGCACCTTGCAAAACCAAATCCCACCCCACCCACTGAAAATAGTCAATGACACAAAGACCAATCTACAGGAACAAGGGGAGGTACCCATGTCCCTCCAGTGCCCAATCATAAAAAAACTAAAGGATCCCCCACACATAGAAATTAATAAGAGAATAGGTTAGGGCATGTGTGCCCTAACTGCAACATAGAGAACAATTGAACATTTTTCGTTCCTCCGCCATAACTAAATGGTAGCACATTACTAGATAAGATGTAAGTCAATTATTCTAGTCTTATTAATGAAGTAATTTACTTGAATTGATCCCTTGCTAAATTAATTAAAAATATAGATAATCAAATTCTAATTAGAGTATTGCTGAGTGCATATCGTAATAAGGACACTCATTAAATATTATAGGTTTATGTGGTATGAAAGGGATGCCAATTATTCTTTGAAACTTTTAATAAACAACATAACAAAGGGAAACGTTAATAGTATATTGTATAGGATGCACATAAGCCATATTTAACCCACTTGTTTGAATAAAATGCAATTTACTTAATTGTTCAAGAGTATTATTTTAAATTAAGGCATCATGTAAGCTTGTATTGCAAATTCTATTTGATGTGTTGAGAGCGAATAAATAACTCATTATATGACACCATGAGTAGTTTGCAAAAATATAATATTTGTTTTATATTTTAATAGTGCTATGATTCAAAATTTTAAAAAAATTGAAAACTTTCATCATGAAATTAAATTAAATGGTATAAGACATGAAATTAGTTATTATATATTAGAATAGTAATTAAAATTGTATTAATAAATTAAAAAATTCATATATTTTTTAGGTTTAATATTTATACAATATGATAATCTCATTAAAATCTCATAAATTAAAAGAACCATATATAGTAGACTAGTTATTAAATTATGCTTAAAAATAAAATTGTTTAATGGTTTTAAAATTTGAATAATATAAGACCATGTTTATAAAACAAGACAATATTATTAGTACTTGCAGATAGGCTAAGCAAGTACTGTTGCATCCATTTTTGGATTTCTTCCATTAACTAGCGATTAAAATTGGTTTTTTCCACCAATTACAATTTAGTTTAATTTTATTATGTTAAAAATAAAACATTTTCTATAGTTTATATGTAAATTTTTTAAGTTTATAAATTGTTAAAAAAAAAATTTGATGAAATGATTGGCTAAAACATTTAAGGTCTTATAGACCTATTTTTTAGGCATGAATATATTTTATAGAAGTTTTTTAGAATTTATAAGAGTTTTTATTAGAATTTGGTTTTTATAAATTATTTTGTTAAGTTCTCATGAAGTTTTTTTAATTTTTTATTAATATATATTTAAATTAAAAATTATGTTATTTGAATTTATTCTAGTTTATACTATTAATTTTAAAATATATTACAATTTAAATAAAAACCTTTGATATTATAATATATATTTATTTTTATTCATATTTTTAAAATTTATTAATTTTTATTTTTATTATATATTAATTATACATGAACAACTATTTATGTAAAAAAATTATGTGATTTTATTTTCTTATAATTTTTATTTTTTCTTTACAAAATATTAATATTAAATTAAACTATATTAAATTAATATTTAATATTATTATAATAGTTTTATTTTTAAAAATTTATTAAATTTAGTTCAAAATATCAATTTATTTAAATTTATTTATTTATAATAGTTTTAATGAACATTCTTCATTATTATAATTATAATTATATAAATTTATATTAAAATTCTAATTATATTTCACAATATAATTACAATTGATTAGGCAAGTACTAGCCACTACGTAGCACTTATTAAAACATAAATTAAACTACAAGAATTACCATGAAATTTTTTTAATCCATAATTTAAGTAAACAACAAAACGATTAAGCACAACTTTACCGTTACAAACTAAGGTAGTAGGGCTTACTCTAGGAACCAGAATTTCCCTACAAGCAGAAAGGGAAAAGGGAGAAAACGACCTAATTCGTTAGGTTTTTCTTTTCTCGGGCCTAGTTTTCGAAAGCTAAATTTTAAACCCCGGAAAGATTGAAGAAGTGTTGGGTACTTATACTATAGGATGTTGAAAAGGGCACAAGGTAAAATTAAAATATTAAATTTTTGTTTTTTCAGATTTATAAAAATACATTGATTTTTTTTAAAAAAAATTGTTTGTTGTTTTCTAACATAAACATTTTTTATCATGAAGAATTCATTTTGAAAAGTTCATAAAATTCTGCTATATTTTCAAAATTTCTAATAAAAATCAACCAAAGATTCTGCTGTGTTTTTCTTTCAAGATTCTTGCAAAGATTTTTCCTTGAAAACTATCATATTAAAAAAGTTGTTAAGTTTAATTTTAGTTCTCAGATAATGCCACTCCAAACTTCGTACATTAAACACGTCTGACTAACAACAATCAAGAAATACAAATCTAATTTATGACCGTCAACGACCTCAATTGAGTGGTGATTATAGTCAAATCTTAAACACTGCAAGAAATATAAGTCTAATATTACAAAAATTAATTGGGCTTCCTGCAATTAGTTCGGATCTGTCCGCTGCTGCCAGTGAGAGGACTGATGTTTCCCATTTTCACCATCGCAGAGGCAAAGTCGCTGAAGAAGGTGTTCTGATTGCTACTGTAAGTAGTCACCTGAGAATCAGTAGAACCTCCATTATATAACTGCTGATCAGAGTGCAAAAGTCCTTTCTTGCTAACAAGATTTTTGTAGTAGTAGTTATCAAATGTTGTCGGAGTCTGAAGATCCAAAGGTGAAAGGTTATCGTCGCCACTGCTGCTTGGGCAATTTGCTTTAAGAGAAGTGGCGAATGTAGTGTCTATGTTGGATTCGTTGTAGATGCGAGCTCTGAAATTAGTGCAGCGAGCTTGACCAATAGTATGAGCACCTGGATAATAGTTTTAAGAAAAAATGTCAGGTGCTATTGTTTATAGATAGTAAGCATCGTTCAGCTATTAGCAGACTGAAAAATAAGTTACCAGAAAGCACAATCATGTCCTTGGTAGAAAGGCCCTGAGAGCTAAAAGCTGAGATGAGTGCGCTGAGGTTTGATGTGGGAGCAGGAATATTGCTATTTGCCCCGCTAAGGCTTGCAGTTGTTGAGTCTCTTCTACCCAGCTGGACTGTCCATGTTGACCCTCCAAGCTACGAGTGAAAAATAATTTATTAGTATGGAAAACTTTAGAAAGCTTTACAACTTTATTCAGTTTGAAAGAAGAATTAAGAATTACTTCGACAACTGAATCACGAGCAGCAATGGCCAAAATATCGGCACAAGACACAACTCCACTGCAAATTGCCTCCACGTTGGTCTTAATGGTGTCTATCACGTCGAATCCTCTGACTGAATTAGCATTGGGCACTGCAGTCTTTTCTCCTGTTAAAGTCGAGGAATCATCCAATAGAATAGACCCATCGCAGCCCTACACAATTCATCTGTCATTCAGCAATATATATGGAAAAGGCAAATATAACGTTTGAAAGGAATATATGTGGAAAATTCATACGTTAACGAAACAGTCATGGAAGTGAAGACGCAGAAGGGACGCCCCCATTCTCTTCTCGTTTGCAACCGCCTGTTTCACTGCAGACTTAACAGTGGACAAGAGATTGGGACACGATGTGCTGTAATATGTGGAACTAAGCTGACCATATACAACAACTGAACATAATCCCAAACTAATACATGCAAGAAATGCGTAAAAGTTTCTCATCATTGCAAACTGAGCTATTTTTTGAGGAGAAAAATCCAAGCAAGCCAATCGATCGCTTAAGGACTGTTTCTAATCGAAAGTCTCTTCAAGGAAATCTGTGTTTGTCAACTACCAATTGATGGGCTTTTATAATTGAACATAGCACAGCATGTCACGCAACTTCTTTGGCACAGAGGTCGCATCCAGAGAAGTTGATTAGGTGGGTGTTACTTTCACCTCTCTAATGGGATTCAATTTTGACTGCGTAACACGCGGAAACAATTTTTTTAACTTATGTTTCAAAAACGTGTGTTCTCGACTCAACCAAAAAAAATTGTTAACAGCGAAAGGCTCTATTTATAATCGATACCAAACTCGTTTTCTTTAGTGATCAGTTTGACATAACAATACATTTAAATTAATTTATGATTTTGACTTTGTAGAAGCAACGTTTCCACCAAGTTTTAAAGTCGCCCCCGTATCGAAATAGGGATGTAATGCCGCGTAGAGTTATCGACTTCTTCCGACATGGTTGATGTTCATGTTGTACATCTTTCACTGCTTTCCCATATTATACCGCATTTTAATTTTTTAAAGATCATAGATAAGTATTCCAGACATTCAGAACTTTCTGGGAGCTAGGGGCGGTTGGTTACAATTGGGTGGACAAACTTTACCGATCGAAAGTCAAAGCCCTCGAGTGAGCTAATGGGAAAGGAATCTTCCTGCTGAAGACCCCAAGAAAAAGAGATGAATTAAACTATTATATAAATGTATATAGATTTTTTTATTTACTGTACGCGTGGAAAAACCTACAACCAATTCATATGACACTCTCTTGTCCTGCATACACAGAAGCTCCGAATATTCCTTTCTGATCGATATTCCGAATTGTTGTTATATATCGTATCACATCAATGAACAACATTAAGGTTGACATCGCTTCAAAATCAGATAAGTTTCATTTTCTCCAACATTTCATTTCATTTTCTCAGCTTTTATTTCCTAGGGTTCCTTCAATCTATTACTAGCATCTGCACTTTCGAGGGGTGCAATAGTTACAAAATATTAAATGATATTGTTGTATTGCTGATATAGAATGTTTGGTCATAATACATGTTATTAAGAAGGTCATCAAGCTTATTTTCAGAGTTTGTCATAATGTTGCCTCAGATTGCAAGAATCCATAAAAACTATTAATATGAAGAATTAAAGCAAAAATGTGTATTTAAATTAAGAATAAAATATAATGAGAGTTTATTTTGTAATAGTATATAAAAAGACAGAATAAATATTTGTTACCATGTATATAGCTTAATTATTAAAGTATCTTAAACATATCAATTTAAATAACTGATGGTCAATGGGAAATATGTAGAATTTACAATTTACAATTTAAGAATAATTTTATGAGTAATAATGTCATAATAAGTATTGTTGGTGTCCAAAACGACGCTTATGCTCTAATAGGCTGCCAGTATACCCTTAGATAGATTTTAGGGATGGTTAGCTCCAAAATGTAATGAGCTCTTAGGATAACTAGACCAACTCTAGGGACAAGACTACCCTCTTCTACTTCTGGCTCTGCAAAACTAAGGTGGGTGCACCTAACCCAGTATAAACTATACTTCACACACCAAAGACTGGGTTTGAATAACAGATAAATGGATAGAAAGAAAGTATTGAATGTCAACCAAACACTCATTGACTCTCCACTGCTATGGGATAGAACCACATACAACCCAATGCTGAAAACTTAAAGAATGGTTCTTAATTTATGTGTTTGAATCATAACAACCACAATCAGGATATTTCAGCAAGGAAATACTTATCTAGGCTAGTGCCTCATCCATTGGGCAAGGTTTCTTGGATAGACTACACACACACACACACACACCAGAAATATACTTGAGACTCAAAGCCATAAACACATTTACAATCTCCTCTACTACTTACATAATATCCCTACATAGACAAGAGATAAATTTAGGTCCCATCTGAAGCATCATTTAATCTAATCCTGGATTAGAACTCAAGAATGAAGACCTATACATAAATTGTTATGCAATGAACTGGAAAGTTCAAAATTCATCTACGTTGACACAAGGGAGAGATGAGAATCAAGTGCCTGCATTAAGTAGAAAAAATCCTTAAGTGTATACAATCCATCTACAGGAAACCTACTTGCAAACTCAGCTTAGACCTGTAACTTTCTTTCAAATTGCCAAAAAATCAAGACATGACATTACAATTCAGACTAAGAAAATTACTCACAACCCAAAAGTTTGAATACCTAACTCCCAATAACCTCAAATGACCACAGAAATCCCTTTATACTAGGGTTATAATGCAAGCATACGATCATTTCAAATTTAAAATTTCAAAATCACCTAACCCCACCGAGGAATAAACACAGACATGACAAGGGGTTTAGCCACAACAATTGACAATCCATTCTACCCACTCTGGCCACTCAAGAATTAAATTTTGGTACCTCCTGCCACAAAAAACACTCAACAAGTTCAAACAGTCACCATGCATTTCACAGGTTTTAAGTTTGTTAACCATTTGCCCTCAGTCGCGCAATTGCGCAGTCACAACTCTCACCGCCACAGGAATCCAGGCTCCAATTTTAGGCTTGGTCGCATGATCGCATAACCCGAAAATAGGGTATGCAAACATGCAACACGCCATTTCCCCCTGCCTTCTGCATAACTGTCGACGCCAAACCATTGCCACAAAAGGGCATGTCGCATGTTCACAAGCTGAAAAATTGGCTCACACGAACATGTGACAAGCCACTGCCATGCACCCCACCGGCCGTCAAATCACCGCTGAGATACCCCAACCTAGGCTCGTGTTCAAACCTTATCAACTTGCCAGCTCGGACCAATCAGAGATTTCCATGACACCATCTGCTATCGAGACCACCGAACAACTTGATGAAAGGTGCTCCCCTTAATACCAAAAACACATAACAAAAATAGAGAAACAACAACAATAATATGCAAGAACAGAAAATTGGCTTCTTATTATCTCCACAAATGTGGAATTACAAACTTTCAGAATTACAATATGCAAAGCCACATGGGCATTCCCTTACAATATTTTGTAGGACAAAGTCTCGAATCAATACCCAGATTTACTACCCAGAACTATTTTGAACTGCCTAAGACAATAATACAGCCTTCTTTATATAGGCAATTTTCCACCGCCTGGGAAGGTTCCAGAATTTTAGCCAATAAGGCCGACCAACTTAGAATTATTTTATTTTACATTTTATTACATCATAGTCGGCTCAAGATAACCTTTGAAACCTGAACAGAAATTTTGAAGAAAATTATTTTTTGCCATTTCAGGTGGCCCAACTTTCGAAGACCATAAGTCATCACCAGTTGACCCGATCAGCTATTATAACCCCATTTTGGAAACACCACGAAGTGCTCTACAGGCTTGACCCACGCAAGCGCCCATCACCCAAATTTTTGACCTCATCCGGGGCCTCTAAAGCTTTCAAAACTGAGTTCAAAGTTTCTGTACCCTGCTGCCAATACCGAAAATCTTCAATATCTTCAAATATACACTTGATCTGGCAATGAAACTTTACTGGCAGACTTATATGACCAAAATGAACATCCAAGAAAGAAATCAGATCATTCTGAGCACATACGAAAATTACCAAAAATAGTAACTTTCCATAAATAGCAGCTCTGCACAAAATAGCCCTTATTGAATATAAAAATAGAAATTTTTTTAATTTTTTTTTGGGTGATGCAAGATTGCTCTTACACCCAAGATGCTCCTGCATCAGACACCCAGGGTAATTTGAGAAGTGACCCTGTCACGACTCAGGTGTGCAGAGGAAAACCAAGACGGTTAACCTCCTTTGTTAGCCATGATGAATCTTCTATAGGTCGTCCTGTCCATTTGACCAAATACTCTTCATATGTCCTTTTCCTTGTGCTTCTGCCAACATGACTATCTAGTATGTCTTCAATCTCCTTGATATCTGAACTGGTTGCTGGAATACTCCACTGTGCTGCTGCAACCTCATCTTCAACACCTCTTTCATGATACTCTGTCAAATCTGAAATGTTAAACACTGGTGAAATATTCAGCTCACTAGGCAATTCTACCTCATATGCATTTCTTGAATCATGCTTCTTCAATATCTTACATGGTCTAAATTTTTTTATTTTCAGCTTGTTATATGTACCAACCGAAAATCGCTCCTTCTGCAAATGAACCATGACTTCATCCCCAACCTGAAATTTCTTATGCCTCATTTTCTCATCTACCTTAGCCTTATACTATGCATTCATCTTGGTAATATGCTTCCTCACCTCCTCATGGATGTTCTTCAAATGTTCTGCAAAATCTTCAGCATCAGCACTACTTATTTCTCTTTTATCTATCTTTCTCAATTCAGATGCATTTCTTGGACTACTTCCATATACAATCTGGAATGGTGATTTACCAGTGCTCCTATTGACAGAATTATTGTATGCAAATTCTGCCTGTGGTAAAATCAAATCCCATCCTATTGGCTTATCCCCAACCAAACATCTCAGCAGATTTTCCAAACTTTTATTCACCACCTCTGTCTGTCCATCAGTCTATGGATGATGTGATGAACTGAACTTCAAATTTGTCTTCAACTTCTTCCATAATGTCTGCCAGAAATATTCAACAAACTTATTATCTTGATCTGAAACTATGGTCTTTGGTAAACCATGTAGTCTCACCACTTCTCTGAAAAACAATTCTGCTACATGAACAACATCATTAGTTTTCTTGCAGGGAATGAAATGTGCCATCTTCAAAAATCTATCAACTACTACAAAAATTGAATCATGTCCCCACTGTGTCCTTGGTAAACCAAGAACAAAGTCCATACTGATATCCTCCCAAGGCCTCTCTGGTATAGGCAATGGCTGATACAACCCTGTATTCTGCTTCATTCCTTTTGCCATCTGACATACTCTACAACTTTGTACAAACTTTTTCACATCTTGCTGCATAACTGTGGCCAATAATAATTCTCACTAACCAAACTAAGGGTTTTATCACGACCAAAATATTCAGCTAATCCTCTACTATGCTTCTCCTTGATGAGATTCTCTCTCATAGAACTTCGTGGAATGCACAACTGACTCTCTCTGAATAGCATATCATTCTGGATGATGAAATCCAACCATTTCATCCTGTCTAGAGTAACAGGTTCTGTACAAGCTTTTCAAGCTTCACCAAAATTAGGATCTTCTGGATACAAATTCTTGAGTTCCTTGAACCTGGAACCACTTCAATCTGCATTTCTGTCAGCAATAGTTGCTTTCTGCTAAGAGCATTTGTAACCCTATTAGACTTTCCACTCCTGTGTTTCAAAATAAATGTATAACTTTGTAAAAACTCAACCCATTTCAAATGCCTCTGATTCAACTTTCTTTGACTATTCAAATATTGCAAAGCTTGATGATCAGTATACAAAACAAACTCCTTAGGAAGTAGATAATGTCTTCACTTCTTTAATGCCTGAACTATAACATAAAATTCTTGATCATAAACAGAATATTTCCTCTTGGCATCATTTAACTTCTCACTGAAATAAGCAATAGGTTTACCTTCTTGGCTCATAACAGCTCCTATTGCAGTACCACTAGCATCACAATCTACTTGAAACACCTTATTAAAATCTGAAAGTGCTAAAATAGGTTGTTCTGTAACTTTTTGTTTCAACAATTGAAAACTTTTTTCTGCCCCATTAGTCCACTTAAACTCTTTTCATTCCCCTCTCATTGTTTCAGTCAAGGGTCCACAAATACTGCTAAAATTTCTGATAAACTTTTTGTAAAAGCTAGCTAAACCATAAAAATATCTTACCTCAGTAGCACTCCTTGGAGTAGGCCATTCAAGGATAGCCTGTACCTTCTCTGGGTCCATTTTTAGACCTTCTGCTGAAACTACAAATCCCAAATACACTAACTCTTTCTTCACAAAACTGCACTTATTCAAATTAATCAATAATTTCTCATCTCTCAGCTTCTCAAACACCATACGAATATGCATCATATGTTCCTCCAATGTCTTGCTAAAAATCAAAATATCATCTAGGTAAACAATGACAAACTTACCCAGAAATTCTTTCAGAACCTCGTTCATGAGCCGCATGAAAGTGTTTGGTGCATTGGTTAGCCCAAAAGGCATGACTAACCACTCATACAGTCCTTCCTTTGTCTTGAAGGCAGTCTTCCATTCATCTCCTTCTCTAATCCGAATCTGATGATATCCACTTTTCAGATCTATCTTTGAGAAATACACAGCTCCACTCAAATAGTCTATAATATCATCCATTCGTGGCAATGGAAACCTGTACTTGATTGTGATCTTGTTTATTGCTCTAGAATCTGTACATATCCTCTATTCTCCATTCTTCTTTGGTGCTAATATCGCCGGTACAACACAGGGACTCAGACTCTCATGGATCAATCCTTTCTGTAACAGTTCATGTACTTGTCTGTTCAACTCCTCACTTTCTGCAGGTGTCATTCTGTGTGCTACCTTATTCGGAAAACTCGCTCTTGGGATCAAGTCCATCTGATGACTGATCTTCCTAACTGGTGGTAATCTATCAGGCATGTTATCTGATACAATATCCTAAAACTCATTTGACAAATCTGCAACTTCTACAGGAACATCTTCTACTTCCTCTTTACCAGCTTTTAGAATTAAAGAAAAACATATATGCTCATGCCTCATACCATCTAGAAAATTTTTTCCATCAATAAAAGTTATCCTTGCATTACCACATACCTTTTCTTCAGTCTTCTTCAATGGTTTTAGCTTATGTCGCACTCCATCCTTTGTCAAGGAATAGGTATTCGCACGACTGTCATGTACAGCACATTTGTCAAACTACCATAGTCTACCCAACAACATATGACATGCATCCATAGATATGATATCACACAATACCTCATCTTGGTATCTACCAATCTTGAACTTCACCAGGCATTGTTCATTGACCATGACCTTGTGGCCATCCTGTACCCAAGCAATCCAATATGGATGTGGGTGTTTCTGTCTCTTGAGCTTCAACTTTGTCACCATCTCTTCTGACACCAAATTGTCAGTGCTTCCACTATCAATAATCACATCACAACATTTACCTTCACACTTGCACCTGGTGTGAAACAGGCTCCTTCTTTGCTTAGGTTCATTTTCACCACTCAACAGGACTCTTCTATTAATCAGCGTTTCTCCTCTTTTAGCATCTTCAAAATTTGATGATCTGGCATCTTCATCTACATGTGCAACTCTAGCCTGGCCTTCATTTCTCCTGTCTGTTCTACCTTGGCACTGAGGACATTCAAATGCCCTATGACCTTCTTCTCCACAGTGAAAAAATATTCCATGGAAGCAACCTCTTCCAGATCCTTGTCCTCTTCCTCTTCCTCTCTAATCTTTATTATTCTGATCCTGGAAGCGATTGTAATTATTTCCTCACTAATTCTGACTGCTACTGGCCTCATCTTTCTTTTTCAGATCTTCATTTCGGCCACCATATGACCATCCTCTAGATCATCCACTGCGACCTCTTCCATTTTGTCTGCTCTCAAACTTCTTGCTCAACTTTTCCTCTACTTTTAGGGCAAACTGGTATGCCTCTTCAATACTGTTCATTAGAACCAGATTCAGCTCCTCCTGAATGCTTGGCCTTAACCCATTAAGGTATCGGGCAACTTTCTCCTTATCAGCTTCTGCATGGTCTGTTCTGATGAGAAGTCGATAGAACTCCTCTGTATACTCCTAAACAGATCTTCCCGCTTGCTTCAAACTCTACATTTTCTTCAGTAGGTCAAGCTCATAATCAATAGGAATGAACTGTCACTTCAATTTATCCACCATCCGATCCCATCTCATGATTTTCTCCTTTCCCCTTCTATTTCGCTCTAACTGAATCTCTTGCCACCATATCTTCGCATGACCTTTCAGTCTGGCCTTCACAAATTTGACCCTATCAGGATCCTCAACATCTTCATACTCAAAATATTCCTCACACTTATTGATCCAGTCGATCAATTCTTCTGGGTTAAGATTTCTATAAAATGTAGGAACCTCAATCTTAGGTCTTTTTCCAATCTTAGAAATGGCCTGAAAAAGTCTTTCTTCCTCCTGGTTCACAATTTCGACTTCTCCTTCTTGATATTCTTTTTCAGCTTCATCCTCGCTTTCATCTCTGACATTAAGATTCATTCCTCTACGAATCTCTTCTTACAATGCTCGCACTTGTCTCTGTAGTGCCCTAACCTCAAGTGTTACAACACCAGCTCTTCCGCCACATTCCTTTCGTGGAGGTATTTTTGCGATGCACGCTGAAACCCTAACCACGGTCTTGGTGCAAACTGCCTCACAGTCGGTGATCTATTTACACACTCAGGAACTCCTACTCTGATACCACTTGATGAAGGGTGCTCCCCTTAATACCACAAACACATAATAGAAATAGAGAAACAATAACAATAATATGTAAGAACAGAAAATTGGCTTCTTATTATCTCCACAAATGTGGAGTTACAAACTTTTAGAATTACAATATGCAAAGCCACATGGGCATTCCCTTACAATATTTTTTAGGACAAAGCCTCGAATCAATACCCAAATTTACTACCCAGAACTATTCTGAACTACCTAAGACAATAATACAGCCTTCTTTATATAGGCAATTTTCCACCGCCTAGGAAGGTTCCAGAATTTTAGCCAATAAGGCTGACCAACTTAGAATTATTTTATTTTACATTTTATTACATCATAGTCAGCTTAAGATAACCTTTGAAACCCAAACAAAAATTTTGAAGAAAATTATTTTCCGCCATTTCAGGTGGCCCAACTTCCGAAGACCATAAGTCATCACCAGTTGACCCGATCATCTTTTATAACCCCATTTCAAAAATGCCACAAAGCACTCTACAGGCTTGACCCGTGCAAGCACCCGTCACCCAAATTTTTGACCTCATCTGGGGCCTCTAAAACCTTCAAAACTGAGTTCAAAGTTTCTATACCCTGCTGCCAATACCGAAAATCTTCAATATCTTCTAATATACACTTGATCTGGTAATGAAACTTTACTGGTAGACTTATATGACCAAAATGAACCTCCAAGAAAGAAATCAGATCATTCTAAGCACATACAAAAATTACCAAAAATAGTAACTTTCCATAAATAGCAGCTCTGCACAAAATAGACCTTATTGAATATAAAAATAGAAATTTTTTTTTTTTTGGGTGATGCAAGATTGCTCTTACACCTAGGATGCTCCTGCATCACAACTAGAAGTGGGCCCCAGCACACGTGTCATCCTATTGCATGATCGCATAGCCTGGAAACGGGCTATGCGAACATGCGACAGCCCGCGAACCACTACCTTGCCGCACATAACCGCCATTGCATAACTTCGCAACTGCAACAATAGACCATTATCACATGAAGATAACACCACTACCCGCTAGCCAATAGAACACTACCCCTTAGCATTCGAAGGATGCCCCATCACTTGCTACCGGGCCCCAGGGACATGTGGCAAGCGATTGCATGATCACATAGCTGAAAACTGGGCTATGCAATCATGTGACAGGCAACCCCAGGCTGCCACATCACCACCTCAGACCAACCAAAGAAGCCCTACCCTTTCAAAGGATCAGACGGTTGTCGCAAAAGTGCATAGCCCTGACAAAACATTTGCACTTTAACGACAACCGCTGATGCTCCGACACATCAAGACACTCTACCTAATCTGAAAACCAAGTCCCACCATTGATCACACTTGCGCACTTAAGACTGAGTAGACCGCCAGGCAGGTAAATAGAACTGGGACCCGCACGACTAGGTGGCAAGCGGTCACATGATCACATGTCAGAAAAGTCTGACATGCGGCCATGTGATAGCCAATCAGGAAGAGCCCAGACCCACCATCCAGTCAGACTTGCCCAGTTAAGACCGAGATCGAAAACACATAAAGTTTTCGGCACCAAAAGATAAGTGCACAAAGGCCTGAAGGCAAAAGGTGAAAACAACAAGGGTTTTCGGTAAAAGATCGAAAACACACAGGAATATCGAGAGACCAAAAGATAGCAAGGAAGCTGAAAATATCATAGGTTTTCAAAAACACTGCGGGTTTTTGACACTATGGCAGAATTTTGAAAACATTTCCTCCAGAGCTTGAAACTCGAATAACTCCCTGGGCTTTGTGAATTAGGAGATGTAATTTGGGTAGAAGCAAGGTGACAAGACTAAAGAGCACGGGGCAGGACACTTAACAAAAACATTGCATGGAACAAGCTAATTTCACAAGATTTTGCAATGACTAGAAAATGGACTAATAGTGGCTCTATCTGGGGACAATGGGTAACTTATGCCCATACGAGAATTCAAGATTTTTGGGAGAGCAGACCACCAATAGGACAAAAATGGGGAACTCAAAAAACACAGGGAACAGGAAGGAAAAGCACACAATAGGAAAGGGAAAGACTATACAAAGATTTACAGTATTTACAACCAGGCTGAAGGCCCCAAAATTATGATCAATACTTGCCTCTGTCAAATAAAAATATTTCATCTCCACACATCAGAGACAAACTGAAAATTCTTCTTCCACGTGACAGAACACAATTATAACCACTTTTCAAAAACTTAAAACAAAGATTGTTGGCACATTCCTCATGAGGGCTGGAAAGGTAATCATACCAATTATAAAAATGATATGGCACATGCATGTTGCAGTCCAAAAGGGAAATTATGAGGGATCTGCAACATAAATCACTTTCAAATTTACCACCACATTCGGGAAGCTTACTGTCCAACTAAAAAAAAAAACTCTCGAGCTCTATCAAACTATCAGTGCAATTGCTATTGGATCCATTCATACCAGAAATTTGCACCTCCAAGGAGAAGATACACCGATCTTCATGCAAACACTGAGAGAACTCATCACATGGGACACAATCACTGAACATAGGAGCAACCTACATTTTGTCAACAACTGGCAAAACCAAAAATTATTGATAGGTGGGAAGAGAAACATTAACCTGTCCATGAGATGGTGAAGCTTGAGTAGCTGAAAAGCCATCCTTCCATGACTTAGCAAAAGATTTAAAATCAGAAAAGGATTCAGAATCCACACAACTCTTCCAATCAGTACTCAAAACAATATCAGGGACCACCGAGTCACTTGAAACCGAGAAAAAACTAGCAGCCTCATCATCTGACACATCATATATAACAGGGTTGCTGCCTGGTGGTGCTGGGGTAAGAAGGGGAGAAGAGGCACACATGTCAAAGTCAAATCCCATTGACTCATGTTCCATATCAAAATCAATGTGTGCTAGATGTAAGAACACAGAGCCATCACCCCCTGAATACATGAGATACTCACAAGATAATAAATCTAAAATTTGTTCACTATGAAGTGAACAACTATCCTCAAGAACATCATCTTCTGCCATACAATCATCAAAAATACTTTCATATATCCAATCCTCTTCTTCATCTGACTGATTGCAAAGACTTTCTACCCCATATTGAAAAAAGTCATCACTTTCATGGCTACAAGAAAGAGTGTCAGCTCCTGACACATCTCCTTCATAAATTTCATCATTCTCAATATCAGGACTAATGACCAAAGCCCCAAGTGCATCCTCAAGTTCAAGACTACCATCACCAAGTACCCAATCCCTGATATATCCATAATGCTCTTCCCAGAAGGCATTTGACCAACTGGTTGACTCAGGAAAATAAAGCTCCAGGAATAAACTAATGAATTAGATTCAGGAAACTCAACATCCTCAGGAAGCTCATCATATACTTCATAAAATTTGTCATAAAATAAGGATATGGATAAATCCTTTCTACTTCCCACTTTCAGTCTTACTAATCTTATGCAATCCCTAAGGATGCCCTCCTCAAGAAAGCCAGCTCCTTATTCAACATATCCATTAAACTTAATGCAATACTTCCACATAATTTTGCCAAACTGTAACTAAAAACTTGAAGTATGCTAACCTTTGCTTACACCTTACTCCTTTTCTATTGTGCTTGACCACTTAATAAGGAAACATTTCAAATCCTTGAGAAATACCTGGGAATCATGCAACAGAAGACCTTGTTGACTGGAAGGCAAGGTAGATCTTGAGCTCACTTTGAAGTTGCATCAAATTTTGATAGTGTAGAGCTGCCACCTCCTTGAAGAGGAAAGTATTTCAATGATTCATGTGTCTCTTCCAACCAACCAAAACTCACTAGGATAACATGCACTGTTTATCAGGAGGAACACTGATCAAATAGAGAAAATCAGAGCTGGCACTCACAACTAGGTGAGAAAATTTTAGCAAATGCTTTGTTTTTGTATTTGACTCTTTCCAATGGCCTCCTTCGCAGAGTCACCATCTTGTTGGTGTCCAAAATGATGCTTATGCTCTAATAGGCTGCCAGTATACCCTCAGATAGATTTTAGGGATGGTTAGCTCGAAAATGTAATGAGCTCTTAGGATAACTGGACCAACTCTAGGGACAAGACTGCCCTCTTCTGTTTCTGGCTCTGCAAAACCAAGGCGGGTGCACCTAACCTAGTATAAACTATACTTCACACACCAAAGACTCGGTTTGAATAACAAATAAATGGATAGCAATAAAGTACTGAATGTCAACCAAACACTCATTGACTCTCCATTGCTATGGGATAGAACCACATATAACCCAATGCTAAAAACTTAAAGAATGGTTCTTAATTTATGTGTTTGAATCATAGCAACCACAATCAGGATATTTCAGTAAGGAAATACTTATCTAGGCTAGTGCCTCATCCATTGGGCAAGGATTATTCGACAGACTACACACACACACCAGAAATATACCTGAGACTCAAAGCCATAAACATATTTACAATCTCCTCTACTACTTACAAAATATCCCTACATAAACAAGAGATAAATTTAGGTCCCATCTAAAGCATCATTTAATCTAATCCTAGATTAGAACTCAAGAATGAAGACCTATACATAAATTGTTATGCAATGAACTGGAAAGTTCAAAATTCATCTACGTTGACACAAGGGAGAGATGAGAATCAAGTGCCTGCATTAACTATAAAGAATCCTTAAGTGTGTACAATCCATCCATAGGAAACCTACTTGCAAACTCAGCTTAGACCTGTAACTTTCTTTCAAATTGGCAAAAAATCAAGACAAGACATTACAATTCAAACTGAGAAAAGGACTCACAACCCAAAAGTTTGAATACCTAACTCCCAATAACCTCAAATGACCATAGAAATCCCTTTATACCAGGGTTACAATGCAAGCATACGATCATTTCAAATTCAAAATTTCAAAATCACCTAACCCCACTGAGGAATAAACATAAACATGACAAGGGGTTCAGCCACAGCAATTGACAATCCATTCTGCCCACTCTGGCCACTCAAGAATTGAATTTTGGTACCTCCTACCACAAAAACCACTTAGCAAGTTCAAACAGTCACCATGCATTTCGCAGGTTTTAAGTTTCTTAACCATTTGCCCTCAGTCACGCAATTGCGCAGTCACAACTCTCACCACCATAGGAATCCGAGCTCCAATTTTATGCTTGGTCGCATGATCGCATAACTCAGAAATGGGCTATGCAAATATGTGACACGCCATTTCCCCTACCTTCTGCATAACCGTCGATGCCAGACCGTTGCCACAAAAGGGCATCGCATGTTCACAAGCCAGAAAACTGGCTCATGCGAACATGCAACAAGCCGCTACCATGCACCCCGCTAGCCGTCAAATCACTGCCGACATACCCCAACCTGGGCCCGCGTTTAAACCTTATCAACCTACCATCTTGGACCAACCGGAGATTGCCATGATACCATCTACTATCAGGACCACCGAACAACTAGAAGTGGGCCCCAGCACACGTGGCATCCTATCACATGATCACATAGCCTAGAAATGGGCTATGCGAACATGTGACAGCCCACAAACTGCTACCTTGTCACGCATAACCACAACCACACAACTCCGTAATCGTGACTCCAGACCGTTGTCACATGAAGATAACACGACCACTCATCGGTGAATAGAACACTACCCCTTAGCATCTAGAGGATGCCCCATCACTTGCTACCGGGCCCCAAGGACACGTGGCAAGTGGTCGCATGATTGCATAGCTGAAAACTAGGCTATGCGATCATGCAACAGCCAACCCCAGGCTGCCACATCACCACCTCAGACCAACCAAAGAAGCCCTACCCTTTCGGAGGATCAGACGGTTGTCACAAAATTGCATAGCCCTGACAAAACTTTCGCGCTTTAACAACAATCGCTGATGCTCCAACACGTTAGGACCCTCTACCCAATCCAAAAACTAGGTCCCACTATTGATCGCACTTGTGCACTTAAGACTGAGTAGATCGCTAGGCAGCTGAATAGAACTGGGACCTACACGGCCAGGTGGCAAGCAGTTGCATGATCACATGTCAGAAAAGTTTGAGATGCGGACATGCGACAACCAATCAGGAAGAGCCCAGACCCACCATCTAGACAGACTTGCGCAGTTAAGACCGAGGTGGAAAACACTCAAAGTTTTTGGCACCAAAAGATAAGTGCACAAAGGCCTGAAGGCAAAAGGCGAAAACAACGAGGGTTTTCGATAAAAGATCAAAAACACACAGGAATATCGACAGACCAAAAGATAGTAAGGAAGCCAAAAACATCACAGGTTTTTGAAAACACTGTGGGTTTTTGACATTGTGGTAGAATTTTGAAAATATTTCCTGCAGAGCTTGAAACTCGAATAACTCCCTGGGCTTTACGAATTAGGAGATGCGATTTGGGTAGAAGCAAGGTGACAACACTGAAGAGCATGGGGCAGGACACTTAACAAAAACATTGCATGGACCAAGCCAATTTCACAAGATTTTGCAATGACTGAAAAATGGACTAACAAGTATAACATAATATAATCAACACTATTATCAACCTATTATTAAAATTTCAAATATATATATATATATATATATATATATATATATATATATATATATATATATATATATATATATATATATATATATATATATATATATATATATATATATATATATATATATATATATATATATATATATATATATATATATATATATATATATATATATATATATATATATAAAATTTGAAGCACAACTATAAGTATAAAACTAATTGCAACTCTAATTCAATATCTAACATTTAATTTCAGCCTTAAACAACACAATTCTTTATATAGATATATATGATATACTTTTGACAATTATTAATAAAGATCATGACAACAATTCTTTTGATTTAATAATGATAGTGATCAAATAAATTTGACCTATTGTGATTAAATAAAGATATTTAAGATATATATCTTACTTATTTCAAAACTTAATAACAACATTTACTTTGATTAAATTTAATAAAATATGGTGATTAGAGATTGGAAGGAAGAATATTCTAGATTCAAATTAAATAAATTGATTAGGTATTCTCCTTAGATGCCAGCAACTTACTAATAAGTTAACATTTCAAATTGTGTTGCAGTGTAGAAAATTGAAATATAAATCTCAGGGGCTATTTGTAAAGCATACACCCAATTTGTTGATTATGTTTGGAAGGCATATACCGAAGTGTGTTAAATCTAATTTGAAGATTCATATAATAGAAAATAAAAGACAACCATAAAAAAGTTGGCAAAGTAAACAAGGTTATATATCGTTAACATTATTTTAATAATTATTAGAAGAAACCTTTATAATTACAAAAAATCAGAGTTAGAAATCTAAAGATATTAAAGACAAAATATAGTAGAAATTGACAAACAACAGAAAGTATATTATTCAAATTCAAACCACAGTTCACAAAGTAAATACATCCTTAAAAAACATTAGGAAACTTAAAACTTACCAAGGAGAGGGGCTTGGAATTTTTTTTAACCCTCTTTCGCAAGTTCTAAGTTTCTGATAGCTGGAGAGACACTTCTTGATGTAAAAGCCAAGGGTAGTTAGTGAGTGATTGGACTGGTTTCCTTAATTCTTCATGCTTGAAGATAAAAACCCTTGACTCACACATCCTATGACCTGGTTATTGAACATTTTTCTCATTCAATGTACTAGCAATACGCTGTAAAGATAGTTTCATAGATAGATGGCTAATTGATTCCCAACCTCTATTCAGTGAGTACGGGACCTAAGGTCTATAGCAGTTCCTATAATGTATCATGGAGGTCACAATTTAACAGAACCCAAATAACACCCAACCAGACTATTGCAGACTTAGGTTATATTCAGGAAACTTATTTATCTCTGATGCAGCAGTCCCATTGTTCCAGACACTAGTCTGTCCCTTAAATAAATTTACAAACCAACCAAAGAATCGGGTCTGATTGAAGAGTAGACTTCTTGCAAACACTAATATACACACAATACCACTGAAACTTTATTGACATAAATGGCTTAAACCAGACAAATTAGCAACTCCATGCCGAACACCGATCTATCTATTTACTTAAGTGCTCAAAGCAATGTGTAAGAATCAGGTTCTAGGTGTGAATACCTAATTTGAACGACACCTCTATTCATATCAACTTCAATGTTTGAAATGATATAACAGACCTGGGACCCGACGGTTGCAGTCAAGACCGAGGAGTGTATGCAGTCTCCTTCTAGCAAGGGAATGCACATCATTAGTGGCATCTTCCTCTTAATCAGATCAAGATGCCATGAGATGATTCACAGTCGAGTTACTTGCTCACAATTTTGTATTCAAAAGAAAATATAAATGGGTGCATACTAAAGTGAAGTGATGACCCGATGGTGTTCTCCACTGAACCCACTTGGGGGTGCACAAAGGGCATCGAACCAATGCCAAACCAGAGCCTAGAGAGATCTTGGTGTTCAGCTGTCAAAATACATGCACTGATATTGACATTTAAGTGGCGCAAACTTTACAGAATCTGCCTAGGGCATGCTCAAGTGGCCATTTCCCTACCTTCCCACACTAGTTACTTGCATGATTTTTAAGAACATACTTAAGGGGGAAGTATTCCACCAGGAATCAAAGGATTTCCATGGTGGAATCACCTCAACTTGAACACACAATGCTACAGTCACAGGGAGAAACCAAAACATGGTTGCAGAGATAGAAACCCCAATAACTAAAGTTATAGTTTTACAGTTTTGTCTCAAACCAATGCATTCAAGAGCAGGCTCATAGGGTTTCCCAACTAAAACTAGTTCATTGCCTGATAGAGTCGTTAAAAGTTGAGATAAATTCTGATATCCTCGGGAGTGCAGGAAAATAGTTACTTTATTTAGTTGAGAAAAAATTACATTTGAATTGCCTTCCATCTGCCTGTGGGCTATGAAGGCCTGTCCCAATGGCTTTACAATAGTTTTTAAAAAAACCACTTAGCCAGTTGGAGGGAAAAACTTACAAAAATAGTTTAACAATTATGTTTGTTAAATCAAGCACAGTTGCATTTAGCAACATCTGCAATTATGCAGCAAATGAGTAATATAACTCTCTAGGAACTTAAGTAATTAAATCTTAAGTTTCCTTATTCTAAAAAACAATCCTAAACAAGTAACTATCCTAGGAATAGTCATCCATTGATCCCCATGACCATGGTGTATCAAGCAACTTATAAATGGCCAAACTTGTAACCAGGTCTTACATTTAGATCTAGATTTTTCTTTTACTATCCCTAAGACCTTCATTTCTAAATACTCCTGATCCTGTAGGGAGCAAGAGTTCATTATATTTTAGTACAAGGAGGTGGTGCTCCTGCACCATACTCCCTACGAGGATTAGAACTCAAGTTCCTACTTGAGTTAAGCAGATCCAAGGTTGATCCATGTGCTTTTATCTGATCCTCTATCATCCAAGTGGCATCAATATCTGAGAGTCCCTTCCATTTAACCAGGTACTACATGTAGACCTTCTTTCAAGTCTTCTTCCATTCCTTAGTAGCAAGGATCTTTTCTAACTGAACTGGTGTGCTGGTTGGGAGGTTGGTAACATAGGTATCATCTGGGGTGTCATTAGCATCTACCGAAATCCTAGGAGAACATGCATTATCTTTAACAATAGTCAAATCTGCAACTTTAAAAATAGGAGATATAAACAGTGTAGGGGGAAGAGAGATCTCATATGCATTTTCACCCATCTTATGTAGGAATGTACATGGTTCAATTCTCTTCATGTGAACCTTGGTATGCTGGCCTTTAGGTAGTCTTTTTGGTCTGAGGTAAGCCCATACTCTATCCCCTATCTGAAAATGAACTTCCCTTCTTTTCTTATCAGCATTTGCTTTATAGTTGGTAGTGGTGTGTTCCAGTTTTTCTTTCACTTCCTTATGCACTTGTGCAATGAAATCTGCAAACTCTTCTCCCTGGGCACTGACTTTAAAATCAAAAGGAAGATTAGTAAGATCCAATGGTCCTTTAGGATGTACTCCATAGACTATTTGGAAAGGAATCTTGCCACTAGACCGATTGATAGAGTCATTGAATGGAAACTCTACTTGGGGCAAGATGACATCCCAACTCTGTGAGTACTGCTTGGTGAGGCAGTGTAGTAGATTTCCCAAAGATCTATTTACTATGTCTGTTTGGCCATCCATTTGAGGATGATATGCTGAACTATATGTCAAATTCATGCTCAATTTCTTGTTGAGTGTTTGCCAAAAGTGTCCTTGAAACTTAACATCTCTGTCTGAAACTATAGTTTTAGGCAGTCCATGAAGTCTAACTACTTTAAAGAAGAGTTGTGCAATGTGAGATGCATCATTGGTGCTCTTGCAAGGGATGAATTGTGCCATTTTCTTGAATCTGTCCACAATGACAAAAATACTGTCAAATCCTTTTTTGGTTCTTGGTAAACCCATAACAAAGTCCATGGATATTGACTCCCATGGCCTAGAAGGTATCGATAGAGGTTGGTAGAGTCCTTGATTTGTAGTGACTCCTTTGGCTTGTTGGTAGATTGTACAGGATTGCACAAACTTATTGATGTCAACAATCATCTTAGGCCAATGGTAACTTCTCTTCACCAATTCTATGGTTTTGTCTATGCCAAAGTGACCGCTCATACCTTCGTAGTGTTTCTCCTTTATGATATTGGTTGTCATAGAGCATTTTGGGATACAAAGTTGGGCACCTTTAAACAAAAGGCCATCTTGAATCAGATATTCTATAAAATTAGTGTGGTACCTATCAGAAAGAGTAGTGCAAGCCTTGTATGCTTCACCAAAATCAGAATCTCCAGCATAAAGGTGCTTCAAGGATTCAATCCCCGTGCTTGAAAATTGAACTTCTTCTATCAAACCTACTCTTCTATTGAGAGCATCTGCAACTTTGTTTTCTTTTCCTTTCTTGTGTTTTATTGTGAATGTATAGGACTACAACTATTCCATCCATTTGATATGTTTGACACTAAGCTTCTCTTGAGAATTCAGAAAACTTAGAGCATGGTTGTCCGTGTAGAGAACGAATTCCTTAGGGAGGAGGTAGTGCCTCCATTTCTTGAGGGCCTATACTACAACATACAACTCAAGATCATAAGTAGAGTATTGTTTCTTTGCATCATTTAATTTTTTAGAAAAGAATGCTATGGCTTTCCCTTCTTGAATTAAGACAACACCAATTGCTAAGTTACCTGCATCTGTTTCCACAATAAAAACCTTCTTAAAATCAGGCAAGGTTAGGATAGGATATTGTGCTACTCTATTTTTCAAATATTGGAAAGCATCATCAACCTCTTTAGTCCAAACAAATTTAGTTTTCCTACCCCCTTTGATTGTATCCAACATTGGAGCACATACATGACTGAAGTTCTTAATGAACTTTCTATAAAATGTAGCAAGACCATGAAAACTTTTCACATCACCTTGGGATTTAGGAGTTGGCCAATTTACAATTGCCTCTACTTTATCCGGATCCATTTTCAGCATTCCTTTTGATATGACAAATCCCAAGAAGGTGAGTTCCTTTTGCATGAAGGTACACTTGTCCAAATTAATGATCAATTTGTGATCATGGAGTCTTCTCAGTACCTATTCCAAATGGTTCAAATGTTGTTCAGTGCTGCTGCTGAAAATTAGAATATCGTCAAGATAAATAACAACAAACTTGCCAATAAAATCAAAAAATATTTCATTCATGAGTCTCATGAATGTGTTGGGCGCATTGCTTAGTCCAAATGGCATTACAAGCCATTCATATAAGCCTTCAGTTGTCTTAAAGGAAGTCTTCCACTCATCTCCTGACTTTATTCTGATTTGATGATAACTGAATTTGAGGTCTATCTTTGAAAAGTAACCAGCATTCCCAAGTTGATCTAGTAAGTTTTCTATCCTCAGGATGGGGAATCTATATCTGATTGTTATTTTATTGATGGCTCTACTATCCGTGCAAAGCCTCCATTTCCCATCCTTTTTAGGTGCAAGGACTGATGGGACATCACAAGGGCTCAGGCTCTTTTGTATCAATCCTTTTTCTAGCATCTCCTTAATTTGTCTTGAAATTTCAGCATTCTGATTGGGGGTCAGCTTGTAAGGTGCCCTGTTAGGTAGTGAAGCACCTGGAATGAGATCTATTTGATGTGTAACATCTCTCAAGGGTCAGAGAGTAGAGGGAAATTCATTGGTGGCTACATCCTTGTATTTATCCAGTAGCCCTTTAACTTCATTTGGCAAGGTTTCTATCTTTTTGGAGACTTCACTGTCTTTGGGTTTGAAAACCAATATATACCCTTCACTATCTGATTCCTTCAATGTTCTTTCCATTTCCTTCCTATTGACAACTACCACAGTGGATTCTTTGCTAGATTTTTGATCTGATAATGGTTTCATAGTGTAGGTGACTCCTTCCTTGATTATGGTGTAAGTATTCTTTCTACATTTATGTGTGGCATCCACATCATACTGCCATGGCCTTCCTAACAAGAGGTGGCAAGCGTCCATTTCAATGACATCACACAAGACTTTGTCTTTATAGTCACCTAAGGAGAATTCTACTAATGCTTGTTCAGTCACCAAGGTTTTCTGTCCTTTGGTGAGCCAAGATACATGATAAGGGCAAGGATGAGGGATTTTATCCAAATTTAAATTTTGTGTCATTTCCTTAGAAACCATATTTTCAGTTGAACTGGAATCAATAAGTAAATTGCATACCTTTCCTTGGCACTTTATCTTTCTCTGGAACAAGTTCTTTCTTTGGGAGGGCTCCATGGTTTGTGGCATTTGCAAGAAGGTTTGTCTCATCATCAAACTTATGCCCTCTTCTAGATCTAGATCTCTTGGATTTGGGTTGTTACCTTGGCTATCTTCTTGAATCAATTGATTCCTCCTTTCTCCCTGATTATTGTGCCCCTTCTCAGGACATCTTCCAGCATGGTGTCCTAGTTGATTACAATTGTAACTTCTTAAGGGACCATTCCCTCTTCCTCTACCAAAGGATCTTCTACCTCTGGAGTTTCCTCTGGTGTTGTTCTTATTCCTCTCTGACTAATTTTGTTCAAGAGGTTTGCTGCTATTACTGGACTATCCTCTATTCCAGGAGTTACCTCTGCCTCTGAAATTCTTGTTGAAGCTATTGCTACTGCTGCTACTGCCCTTGCCCCTATTTCCTTGTTCTTGTTTTCTCTTAAACTTCTCCTCCACTTTCAATGCTAATTGGAAGCACTGCTGTACTATTGTAGGGCTGGTTAAACTTAGTTCATCTTGAATAGAGATCTTCAAACCTTGCATGTACCTTGCAAGTTTTACACATTCTGGCTCTATCATCTTGGTCTTCATGACAAGCCTCTAGAATTCTTCCATATATGATGAGACATTCATCTCCTTCTGTCTCAAACTCATCCTCCTTTTATGGAGTTGGACTTCATAGTCCTCAGGGACATATGCTTCCCTGATCTTACTCACCATCTTCTTCCAAGTGGTGATCTACTGCTTTCCACTCTGCATTCTATCATCTTGAGTGAAGTTCCACCACATAAGTGAAGAGCCCTTGAGTCTAGACTTGGCAATATTTATCCTCTGATTCTCAGGGATATCTTCAAAATCAAAGAAACTTGATAAGGCATCCACCCAATCCATTGCAGCATTAGGATCCATCTTCCCATCATAAGTGGGTAAGTCAAACTTAGCGTCCATGGTTCTCCTCTCCATGGATTTGAGAGTCTTCACTAGCAACCTTTGATCTGTAAGAACTTCTTCTTCTTCTTGCTGAAGGGGCTCTTCCTCACTCCCTTCCTCAACATTCTCAGAGTTACCACTAGTCTTCTTATGAAGCTCTTCCTTAAGCCTTTCTACTTCATCCATTACTCGCTGCATCTCTATGTCTCTCTATGTGTCCTGCCTTTGTCTCTGTTCCCTCAAGTACTAAAAAATCTCCTCATTGGTCATCGTTGTGGACAACCCTCCTTCTTCATCTCCTAACATGGTGGTAAGTGAATCACTGCCCCAGAGGAACTTGGGCGCTCTGATACCACTTGATGTAAAAGCCAAGGGTATTCATTGAGTGATTGGACTGGTTTCCTTAATTCTTCATGCTTGAAGATAAAACCCTTGACTCACACATCCTATGACCTGGTTATTGCACATTTTTCTCATTCAATGTACTGGCAATACACTGTAAAGATAGTTTCATAGACAAATGGCTAATTGATTCCCAACCTCTATTCAGTGAGTACGGGACCTAAGGTCTATAGTAGTTCCTATAATGTATCATGGAGGTCACAATTTAACAGAACCCAAATGACACACAACTAGACTACTGCAGACTTAGGTTATACTTAGCAAACTTAGTCATCTCTGATGTAGCAGTCCCATTGTTCCAGACACCAGTTTGTCCCTTCAATAAATTTACAAACAAACCAAAGAATCAGGTCTGATTGAAGAGTAGACTTCTTGTAGACACCCATATACACACAATACCACTGAAACTTATTGACATAAATGGCTTAAACTAGACAAATTAGCAACTCCATGCCGAACACCGATCTATCTATTTACTTAAGTGCTCAAAGCAATGTGTAAGACTTAGGTTCTAGGTGTGAATACCTGATTTGAAGGACACCTCTGTTCATATCAACTTCAATGTTTGAAATGATATAACAGACCTGGGACCTGACAGTTGCAGTCAAGACCGAGGAGTGTATGTAGTCTCCTTCTAGAAAGGGAACACACATCATTAGTGGCATCTTCCTCTTAATCAAATCAGGATGCCATGAGATGATTCATAGTCAACTTACTTGCTCACAATTTTGCATTCAAAAGCAAATATAAATAGGCGCATACTGAAGTGAAGTGATGACCTGATGATGTTCTCCACTGAACCCACTTGGGGGTGCACAAAGGGCATCAAACCAATGCCAAACCTAAGCTTAGAGAGATCTTGGTGTTCAGCTGTCAAAATACATGCACTGATATTGACATTTAAGTGGTGCAAACTTTACAGAATCCACCTAGGGCATGCTGAAGCAGCCATTTCCCTGCCTTCCCGCACTAGTTACTAGCATGATTTTTAAGAACATACTTAAGGGGAAAGTATTCCACCAAGAATCAAAGGATTTCCATGGTGGAATCACATCAACTCAAACACATAATGCTACAGTCACAGGGAGAAACTAGAACATGACTGTAGAGATAGAAACCCTGATAACTTAAGTTATAGTTTTACAGTTTTATCTCAAACCAAATGCATTCGAGAGTAGGCTCGTAGGGTTTCCCAACTAAAACCAGTTCATTGCCTAATAGAGTCGTTAAAAGTTGAGATAAATTCTGATATGCTTGAGAGTGCAGGAAAATAGTTACTTTATTTATTTGAGCAAAAATTACATCTGAATTGCCTTCCATCCACCTATGGACGACTTTACAACAGTTTTTAAAAAAACCACTTAGCCAGTTGGAGGGAAAAAATTACAAAAATAGTTTAACAATTCTGTTTGTTAAACCGAGCATAGTTGCATTTAGCAACATCTGCAATTATGCAGCAAATGAGTAATATAACTCATTAGAAACTTAAGTAATTAAAAGTTAAGTTTCCTTATTCTAAAAAACAATCCTAAACAACTAACTATCCTAGGAACAGTCATCCATTGATCCCCATTACCATGGTGTATCAAGCAGCTTATAAATGGCCAAACTTGTTACCAAGTCTTACATTTGGATCTAGATGTTTCTTTTACTATCCCTAAGACCTTCATTTCTAAATACTCCTGATCCTGTAGGGAGCAAGAGTTCATTAGATTTTAGTGCAAGGAGGTGGTGCTCCTGCACCACTTCCACATTGTTGTGGCCATTCAAGAGCTATTCAAATATCACATGGTGTGTTTATAATTTTTTTTTGTCAACTTAGTTCAAGTTTCTTTGAAACTAATACATATGCACACTATCAAGAGAAAATAGATTATTATATTAAGAGAAGACTATATAGTTTATTTAATATTATTTTATTTATATTAATATCATATTATATTACTATTTTTAAGAAAAATAGATAATTACATTTCTATGTTTTATTATGGTTCTTTATTTTTATTAATTATTAATATGATAGGCTTCCCCTGCAGGGAAGCTCACGTATGACCATCGACATTTATTTCTCACACCGGGATTATTATCTCACATCAGAGAACTAATGCATTTATGCCTAAAAAACATGATATTCATGTTGGTAAACCACTACACTTGATTTAGGCTCTTTTGAGTGTTTGGCAAGAGAAACCAGGCAGTAAAAAATGATTATTTATTGTCAATTATTTAATGTCATATATGTATTTTGTAGTTCTTCATTGTGTATGTTTCTCATCGGTTCACATTTGGAAATAAAATTAAACAAATATGCAAACCATATACAAGGGCTTCATTTTGGAAGGAATATTACTCCACTTTAGTTAACATACATGACTTTTGAATCCAACTTCATGCTTGTTTCATTCAAACCAAACCTTATATTCTTATAGCTAGATTGGTCATATCAAAACATTAAAGATAGACTAACTAGAAAAAAATAAGAGGGATATCCATAGGATTATGCTTCCGTCTAGAATAATATAATATTAGGTATTCTCATCTTTGTATTGAAACTGGTGGTGTAGCCACATAGGTTGTTGCTGGTGGCAACTCACACCACTTATTATCAATAAAAAACTCATGTCATCTCACCAGTAATGAGAGAAGATTAATTCAAGGGAAATACAATATTCTAAGAAAATATTAATACTAAGTTTATAGTACTTAGGTGTAGGGAAATCTTATGAAGAGATTTGTAATTTTTTTTAAAATAAAATCCAACATTTGGCATTCCACAAGCCCTAATTCATCACATAGAGACCGCTTCAACTATTGTGTTTTGTATCTATTGCCTACTTTGTGCTTTATGATGGTGTGGTTGTATGATGCAACTCTTTGAGCACTTAGTGGTTAAATTGTAACCATGGAGTATATCCATCGCCTTTCAATTTTTATATCATCAATATTTTTGTATCTTGGTCAATGGAAGAGAGCCATGGTTTGACATTTTTTAACACATGGCAACGTGTTCAGGCTACGTACAGGGCCACTAATTTCTCAACCACTTTGATCCTTGTACATCATGTTATCATTTGTGCAACTCCTCTTCTTGCCACTATAAGTCAGATAAAAAAGTTTACCATCTCCATTCCAAAGAGCAAATAGCTCACAACATCGTGGAGCTTATGTGAAGGACATGACATATCAAAACAATCCACAACTTCTTCTATATGTACTTTTATTTTTGAAATCCCAATTCCAAATGTCACATGAAGTTTTTGGATGGTGTATTTTATTGTCAATCTATATTTGTATAAATGAAAAAGTTATTTTTATTGAGTTGAACTAGCATCTAGGTGACTAAGAAGATCATTGTATAAGATTCCTTTGGCTGGATATGCTTATGTCCCTTATCTCTTGAGATTCACCTAGAATGAATGCTATCTCCTAGAAACTAATCAGTGTTTATTGTGATTCACAACGTAGAAAAAGCATTATTTTTGAGATATCCAAGCCAATGGAGTTGAGAGGGAGCATTCTAGCTTTTAGGGGCATTTGTAGAATGTTGTTCATCTAATAGAAATAGGAGTGTAGAGAATTGTTTAAGATTTTGAATACCCTTGATGCTTTATGCTTGAGTCCCTTGTAAACTACGAGGGTTTCTTTTCTATTAGAAATGCTTAATGGTGATTTTAATACTATGTTCTTAGGGTCAAAATTTATTTTAAACTTTTAAATGATAGTAGAAATGTGAACCCCTTGTCTGTGAGAGTCTTTATTATAAAAATTCTGGTAGGAGGCAACTAAGGCATGATACTATGTAGGTGGGTTCGATACTTAATTCATTCAATTATACCAATAAACATTCCAGAACTTAATAAAGTTTGGTAGGGGTTTCCTTGAAGCATTGAAGATGAGAAAAATGCATTCATAGAACTTAGCATGATAGAACTAGGCATGATTAGATTGAAGATATTTTTGACCTCCAATTTAGTTGTAGATTCTTCTCACTCTAGATTATATGGAAAATCTAGTTAGTTAGTTCCATAATTCAGGAGAAGCTACCCAGGCGATTCTGGATGCATGAGACAAAAATAGTTATTTTGTATAAATTTTCCTTTGAACAACAGTTATTTTGTAAAAAAATTCCTTAATTATATTCAAGGTAAATCATTTCTTTTTACCTATTTGGGGTTTGTACACTCCCTATTCTCCAATTATTTACATTGAAAAAATTCCTTCCCAATTAGTTTTATTAAATTATGTTGCCTTGTCATTTACAATTTTAAAAACTTCTATTATGTCATGCCCCAATTCATCACACAGACTCTTCAAATTTTTAATATCATGGACTCTTCAAATTTTTAATATCATGAAGATTGATGTGTCTTGGTCAATGGAAGAGAGCCATGGTTTGATAGTTTTTAACTCATGGCAACATGCTCAGGCTGTGTATGGGGACACTAATATCTCAACCACTTTGATCCCTATACAACATGGTCTCATTTGTGCTTCTCCTATTCATGCCTCTATAAGTTTGATAAACAAGTTCACCTTCTCCATTCGAAAGAGAAAATAGCCTACAAAATAGTTGAGCTTATTTGAAGGAGACAACATATAAAAATAATCTTCAGCTTCTTCTACACATACTTTCATTTTTGACATGTCGATTCCAAATGTCACTTTAAGTTTTTTGGATCCTGGCTTTAATTGTCAATCTATATTTGTATAAATGAAAAAGGTTATTTTTGTTGGGATGAACTCGCATCTAGGTGAGTGAGAAGATCATTGGGTAAGATTCCTTTGGCTGGATATGCCTATGTTTCTTATCTCTTGAGATGCGCCTGACATGAATGTTATCTGCTAGAAAACAACCTATGTTTATTGTGATTCATAATGTAGAAAAAGCATTATTTTGAGATATCGAGCCCAATGGAGTTGAGAGGGAGCTTTCTATTTTTTAGGGGCATTTTCAGAATGTTGTTCATCTAATGGAGATATGATTGTTGAGCATTGTTTAGGATTTTAATTATGCTCTTGATGCTTTATGATTGAGTCCCTTGTAAACTAGGATGGTTTCTTTGTTGTTAGAAATGCTTGATGGTGATTTGGATATTGTTTTTTCTTAGGGTCAAAATCTATTTTGAACTTTTAAGTGATAGTATAAATGTTAACCCCTTGTCTATGAGAATTTTGATTATACAAAATCTTGTAGGAGGAAACTAAGGCATGATGTTATGTAGACGGGTTTGATACTTAATCCATTCAGTTATACGGGTCAAAATTCTAGAACTTGATAAAGTTTGAAGATGAGAAAAATGCACGCATGGAAGTTAGCATGGCATGCCTAGCTATGACCATATTGAGAGATTTTTGACCTCCAATTCAGTTGTAGCTTCTTCTCCCTCTAGAACATTTGAAAAATCTAGTCAGTTAGTTCCATAATTCAAGAGGAGCTACCCAAGCAATTTTGGATGCATGAGTCAACAATAGTTATTTTGTATAAATTTTCCTTCAAGAAGAGTTATTAGATACAAGTGCTAGTTTATTGAACTTATTTGAATGATTTATTTGGTCTTGGCCTTTTCAAGCCTAAATATAGATTATTCTAAGACATACGGTTCAATGCTTTAGTTCATTTATTAATAAAAGGACGTGGACATATCGAGGGAAGAACATTCATAATTTGGTGAAAAACAAATTAGTTTTCTAATCTTTGGTAATGCTAAACACCTATATGATCATTTTCCTGCAAAGCAACATTAGTTTATTTTTCAATCTTTCAAACTACTACTGCACAAGATACTAATAAAAACAAAAGCTAGCCATATGAATCAAGCATCCCTCTAAGGATGATTGCATCGATAGAATGATTTACTCTCCTGCTAGTAAACGTGAGTCACAAGAGTGCTAAATAACTTTAGAAGGAACTCCTATTGTTTAGACGCATCCTATATGCCAACACACATTCAAAACACATTGAAATACAATCCTTGTGAAAAACTTCTACTACTAAAAACCCTAGAAAATTAGCGTTATTACAAATACACACATTGGATTCTCGGTCCTAAACATGGGGAAGTGATGCATACACTGGGGTGAATCTTAGCGAATGTGAAAAGGAAGTGGCATTATTTTTATATGTAGATGATTGGAATTTTTAGGTATTTTATTGGTTGCTAAACTCCTACTCAAATTCCAATACTATGAAATTCAGGGATGTAAGAGGTAGGAAAATAAATTGAGAAGGAAGAGAATAGGAAGTATTCGGGAAAAGATTCAATTAAAGAAGATAAGTGTGTACAGTTTGCATCACCACATTTATATACCATGACAAAATTTCACCATATTTGTATGGAAATTAATGATGTGTGAAAATGCATAAAATATTTACCATGTGTGCAGGCCAGCTAGTCTTAATTTTATATCTCAAAACACCTTTTTTGGTTATGTATGCTTGTAAATTTTGCTTCTCTAGCTGAGGTACACCCAAAAAACATGATGATTTTTGTAAATGTGGGAAAATGTGGCCAAAATATCTGGCTACCTGATTGAGACATTCGATGGATTGTTTTGAAAGGTCTCCATTACTAGTGTATAATGATCTGATAGAACATTGGTTAAAATGCTCAAAAAATTATAAATTGGCACTTGCTCTAGAAAGAGGTCCAAGTGTTACACCGATAGAAAATATTGTTTAAGTTATTATATTAGAGAGTACAATTCAATTCATGCATAAAAGATACACTAATTTTATTGACCACATTTTGTAAATTTATATGTAAAATATATAATCATTGTTTTAGATGACATGCCAATTAAAGAGGCATATTCATGCTCAATTCTTACAATTGTCATATGACTAAGGGTTGTCTATCTTAATCTAAGTGAGTAGACTAAACCTTTCTTATCTAAAGTATGCAACAAGTGCATATTAAGAAATAAAAAATAAAGAGAATCAAACACTTTTTACAAAATATCGCAAAGCGAGAATCAATGCACGACCTCTAAAATAGATGAATTTATTATGATAGTAATAAGGAGTTGGAGAAAATGGATATCTAAAATTTGGTCGTTAAAGAAGAGGAGGATAATATGGCTTGAGCCATATGACAATCCTCACAAGGCTGCCAAGGCCTACAATGAAGCTACTTTCCCCTCACTCTTCCTACTCCAAACACCTTGAAGAAATTAAGAGAGATTTACTATGAATCGAACAATGGGGAGGCCGAACAAGCTGATATAATGCTAGCAATGAGTTTCCCAACATGATGCTGAGTATGGTACTATGAAAAAGGGCCTTCTCTTCATAACCCCTTTAATGAACTAATACAATGACAAGAGTAAATATATGGAGCCACTTTACTCCCTTGAAATAAAAAGAGGAACAAACCCTAGGTTTTCCAAGGTCCTATACGTCTAAAATTTAAGTTGTGTAAGACTTTCATGTTATGCTTTTCCAAGGGTACAATTGAACACCTACCTCCCACAAGCAATTTTCCAAATAACTACGTTAGGAACTTAGTTGTCCTTAGATTTCCATGAATTCAAACATTAATCCAACCACTGTTCAAGGAATCATATTAAAAAATTAAATTTTTTAAGAATTAGCAGTGGGCATTTCCAACCAAATGTTTCTTCCATTATTTCTCTATTGACCTTCAACTTTGTATATGAGGATGAAGATGAGTAAGTATTATATACTAGAGTGTGCATCGTGAGGATGTAATCTCTATTTCCTAACACCAATCATCTTTGGCTGGTAAATCTAAATAACAAAACACAAGTTAAAATCAAAATATGACAAGTTCTTTAGGAAATAAATGGTAAAAGATTTTCTTTTGGCATACAATAACATTGTCTATGTCCCATGCTACTTATTTGCCTACACTTCCATCCACCACTTTCCACCTACGAGATTCACTTATGTGTTCCACCTACATGTAAACATTTAGTTGCATCCCCTCCTACCCTCCCTTCCTCTACCTTTATCTTCCTTTGATTTCATTCCATGGATAGATCTTCCACTACAACTTGCATATTACCAACATCAATTTTCCCAAACTAAAGTAGTTTCTAGAAATCAATCAAATGGGTGGTGATGGTCGTGTTAGTGCAGATTGACTTAGTGTGAAATTTTTAGTATCCTTGAAACAATAGATAGAATCATAATAACATTCACAACAAATAAAGAACATGAAAAATGAAAAATGACAATGCTCTAATCTGAAAAAATAGAGTTCTCTATTTCTAAAATGTTGAATTGCACCATAATGAAAAACCATACAGAAATAAATATATAATTATGTGCACAAGATATCATAGCCTTCATGCATCGCAAGGATCTTCAGATTGACAATAACAATGAAGGTAAAAAAATACAGCGGGGTCAATTTTCAATTTAGACCTTCGAGTCAAGTGTATTTTAACTTACAATATCAATGTAGGGCTTTATAGTAATAAAAGCATGGCTAAGCTTCTAAATCTTGATCATCTGTGCTTAGTATTTCACACAAATGAAAGCCTAGTTAAACTTTTTTGAGGTGAGAATATCTTAGATTCACCGTCATCTTTATTGCCTTAGCTATACTTATGGCTTTCTTGTCTAAGCCTAGTTTTTATAACCCTTTTCTACTTTTATTTGCATAAAATGATTCTGTATTATTGGTGTACATAGACCTCAATAATTCCCCAATTTCAAATTTCTATTCTGACAATAAGCATACCAGGAGAATTTTAAATGTGTCAGTTTGCAATTTCAAAGCTTTGTTAATTTATATAAAGATTTGAAAAATTTGTCATTTTTTGGGGGCTCATTTTACATTTGGGAGGTTTGTTTTGAAACTCTATTCCAATACCTATTATATGAAGCATTCAGAACAATAATACACCCTATACATGTAGCTCTCAGTTAACTTTGGAGTAGGAAATGTCATATTTCTCAGGCTCAAATTCTAAAAGTTCTCAATGGAGGTAATGTGGAGCGGCCTCCTAACACAAAGAGTTTCACATCAAGTGACACAAACCAAGCCATTTTTTCCACTTTCCCCTCGATGAACATGAACGGAGTTGCAAACGTGCCATGTTTTTCATCAATTGATACAAATAAATCCATTTTTCCCACTTTACCCTCAAGGCACACTAATGGAATCATTGTGCCAAGTTTATCATCAATTGACAAGAAATATTGGAGAGAGCCATAGGAAAACTCCCTTCCCATGCAACGCTGAACCAAGCCACTATGAGTTGTGACGATAGTGAAGCATAGAGGCACCAAATTAAATCAAACATTGAAAAACTCAAATCAAATCTCACAAATAGTAAAGCTTACATCAGATCATATCTAGGGTGGCTAATCAAATATCTCAAATATTTGTGGCAGCAGAAAAAATAAAATAAAAATCTCTCATATAAAATAAAATCTTACAACAAATCATATCTCTGATGGCTAGACTTGTTTACAGAAATTGGTAGTATACTTGATTATAGGAACTGGAAACTACTTACTAGAAAACTGAGGCTATTTTCATGGCTCGAATAGGTTTTGTGTGAAGCCTCACACAATATAGCCTATTGTCTTCAAATACAATAGAAGGAAGGTGTGACAGTGTGAGACTTGTAACCCACCGGTCTTATTACCTTGTAGTGTGTCTAGCTTGGCATTTTGTGCTTCCACCATGGGTACTAAAATTTTTAGCAAGTGTTCAATTTCTGGCATAAGACATCCACCGGAAAATATGAACAATCCAGTGGAAGTGTTTGGCATAATAAGCATATCGGCTTAATAAGATAACAATAGATTTACATGTATTGGATTCAAATTTACTTTAAGAAATTAGCCAACCTATAATTTTCATGGCTATCATTTAAGGATAATTTGTTTTGTAAGTTGCACAAGATTGGGGGTAAAGAGGGAATCTTAGATGACTTTTTTCTAAAGTAAAGGAAATCTAAATATAATTATGTAATTTAAGCTATTTAAAATTAAATTTTAAATGTATAGAAATAATAATAATACAATTATTTAGATTGTAATTTCTAACTACTAATGTTTTTGCAATGGTAAGAATTGGGAGAGTTAATTTAGAAAAGCATATAAAGAAGTAAATAATCAAATTAAAATTATTGGGTTACACATAGACAAAATTCACATAGGATAACATGAGGCTTTGCAATGGTATGTTGGGTATGTGTGTTCGAAAAAGGCCAACTCTATTTTGGCCAATAAAGATTTATTTTTAAATCTACTTTCTGATTGAGGCAACATGCTTGGTTGAGGTGTCATCCAAATGAAAAAAATATTGCGAAAGGTATTCATGTGGCATGAAGGTGATGTCATCTCAAATCCTACAATTTTATATTACTCGTTCTCTTTGTCACCTTCACCATAATAGGGGATGAAGTCATTGACACACTATGATTCAAAAATCACATTAATGTAAGTACCACCACTCATTGCATTCTTTTAATTCATGACATGGCTCTTCAATAAGTGTACAACATGGAAACAATTTGGACACTTGGTGAAGGATGTAGGCCAATACTATAAGATGGAAAGTTTATGATGTTTTCCTTGTTCTAGCATTAAGGCAAAGTCTTTTCAATTCCTTCTAGTGTATGTGTGGAATGACATATGTAGCCTTTCTCTCACATAGCAAGATTTGGGAAAGGATTTTCACCATGTTTTTGTGACCATAATTTTGGAAAGTCTTTTCCCTCTACATTCAAATGGAAAAATTAATTCCTCCTCTGTCCTCCCATTTCTCACACATATGAAAAGTCTTTCATATACTAATGCAATTGTTATTCCACATAGTTTATGCGAATTTTATTCCAATATATGTCTCGTATTTATGGAAATAGAATTCATCCCCTTCATTCATTGTACTCTAATATTATTTTTTTCATTGCAATCATAGTCATGGGGTATGCTCCTTTGAATAATAGGGTTTGAGTCCCAATTAAAAATTTGGAACACTCATTCTCAGGTCAGGTCTTTAGTAAGCAATTGAGAAAGGTGTTCACCTAGGAAGATTGGAGAATATAAGAGGACATTCATTAGGTTATTGAGGATAAATTATTAGTGCAAAATTAACCAAGAATCATCTTTCCCTTTTAGGTACGAATGGTGTTTATTTCAAATGTTTTTGATTTGGTTCAAGATCAAGCTTTGGTAGAAAATTTAATAGATAGTTATGTACAAGTTGAGTTCTTAGAGGGTTTTCAATTAGTTGCTCGGTTGTTTGATGCCTTCAAAAATACTTTATTCTCTAGTAATTATAATCTTTTTGACAAGGAGATGGGTAATCTCTATGATTTATTGTCATATAATCTTGATGTGTCCAACAATAAAATCTTATATGCCATCAAAAAATTGTTGGTACATTGTGCCCTTCCTAGGCCACATCTTATTGATTTTAGTAAGGGCAGTATGGGTGAATATTTCAGTGGAAAAGCTAAGGGTGTTCATGAATTTACCATGGTTAGTGCTCCTCCTCCTGGTAAAGATGTTGTTTAAGGTCCCTTCTACCTAACACTAGAATAAGTGGGTGGTGATTCTAGAATCTCATGAGAATTTTCATCTGTGTGTTTAAGGTTAATGTATTATTATTAGCTTTATCTCTTTCTAGGAAAGGTTTTTCTTTAGATTTGGATTGTCTTCCAGATGTATACTCTTGGAAGACATTTTGGTTAAGTTTTAGCTTGCATGTCTCTTTAATGGCTCCTAGGATGAGGCCATTTTTAAAAACTTATCTCTTTCAGTTGGATGGTAGTATGCTCTATGTATTTGGAACACTCTGTAAATTTCATCTTTTTCATTTTAATATCAAGTACAAGTCTCTAATATTTTTCCTTAAATAAAAAAGAGAAACAAACTAAAAGAGCACGCTATGTGATTATATTTTTATCACTAAAATATAATATATCATCATAAATTTTTTGAAAAGTTATGTTAAGTATTTTTTAAATTTATTTAATAGAAATTAAAATAATTATTATAATTTTAATTAAAATATTATTATTTTAACCTATTTTCACTATATTAGCTTTCGTTATAAAATATCATAGTACGATAAAAAAATGAGCTCTTTCTTATAGTTTTACTTCTATTTTAATTAAGAAAAAATAAATATGTTTCATTTATATCACCAAACACTTAAATGAAACTACTAAGAATTATAGCACCTTACAAATATTTAAGTTTTTCTCTTGAGAAAAATTAGAGCCAAAAGAATTTAATAAACATGAACAACCAACTAACTTTTTATTCAAAATTAAAATAACACACTTCTACCCATAGTGATTTCTTGTATTGACACATCTACAAATAAACAACTCAACATCCTTCCAAATGATATTTCACAATCCTATTCAAATAATACCAAATTTAATTGAAAGTTTAAACTATGTATATACCATCTTATAGTACCGAAAATCACACCCTCTATCAATTTAACACTTATGTGTAGATTAATGTCATAATTTAGCATCAGGATTTTACAATTCCAATTTCATTTATGGAAGGGATGAAGTGTTAGCAACCTATGGTTTGACTTTGGGATGAAATCAATTGGATAATAGCATGATGCACAAGCATGTGTGTGACACACTAATATTCTTAAAGATTATGATGTTTAAATAAGTATATTCCATACAAAATCTTTATGATGCATGTCACAAGTTCAAGTGTATCCATAATGTTTGGATAAAACTAAGGCTTAAAATATCTCTTGTTTTAACTTCATCTGGGCTGATGTAGATCACCTCAATTTATACCTAAATTTGTCAATCTAGGATTGTAAACTCATGAAATATATCAAATAAATGTGCCAAAGAGATGAAAGTAATTAATTAAGTGGGGATGGGGTGATGTACATCACCTCAATTTATACCTAAATCTATCAACCCATGGTTGTAAACTCATGAAATGTATGAGGGAAATGTGCCAAAGGGATGAAGGTAATGAATTAAGTGGGGATGAAATGGATGTAAAACACCTATAGTTCTAAAGAAACAATTCCAAGTTGTATTCAAGACAAATAAATGAATATCCTTTAAATATAACTTTAAGCCAAATAACTTAATTAAATACTCTTCTTAAAGTAAACATCCAATTCCAACTTTCTAATTTTAAGTAAAATAAATTAATTAAATACTCTTCTTAAAGTAAGCATCAAATTCCAACTTTCTAGAATATATACAATATGTTTTTTGATGCAGGAGCATCCTTGTCTCTTGGAAATCTTGTATCACCCAAAAAAAAATTCCCCTTCAATTTGTTTTCAATTTGTTCATGTTGTCTAGATTCTATGTTTCATGTTACTATCCTTCTAGTTGGCTCTTTATATTGTGCAATTTTGATGGTGCATTTAGGACATCATGGTTAATCTATGTCTAGGTTTATGTCCCTATTTATTCTTTCTTAGAGGAGATTTGTTAAATTTTTGTTCAGACCAATATATTGTCTTCATGTTATGGTTAAATCTGAGTTGCTAGATCTTGCAATTTTTTTCTATTGCTTGTAGATCTGATTGGTGTATTTTTTGATGATGTTATGCTCACGATTGACCTCCTTGTGTGATTTCACTTCATTCCATATTAATTTGGAAATGTTCCTTATGATTTTTATCCTAACCTATTTGTTGTAATACATTTTCTTCTTCTTGGAGAATGTGATCTCCTTGGCCTACTTGTGGCTTGTGATGTTGTATTTATTTTAGCTTTGTTTTCTTAGTTAGGGAGATCTTAGTAGTTAGAATGGGATAGGTTAGCTTCCAATATGGATCTTGATTTTAGTATGTAATCAAGCATGTGTTCCTTAGAATGTAAGCTGGTATGTAGTTGTGTCATGCCCCGCTAGGGAACCCAAAAGGAAAATGCAAACACAAGAGAAAAGTGCATTTTTTTCATTTTTCACTTAAGTTAAATAAGTATTGAAGTCCTAATAGGTTTTCTTATCAGATTATTCCTTCAAAAAATTTTTTTGGTGCATTAAGATTTAACATATTTCCTTGTGGAGCAACTTCCCTTCTCTAATGTTTGGGTAAGATTATTTAATAACTATTTAATTCAATTAATTAGGTAGGTATTTTCACATGGTGAAAACCAACTTACCTACCCTTCTTGTACTAAGTTACCCCAAACAAGAATATTAAATAACTTAACTCCACCTATATAGTTTTAGTATTATATAATTAATAGAAATAAACTCTTATATAAATACTGTTGGTGTTCTTTTTCCCCAAAGGTCAGCTTGGCATCAGGATTGATAGTGCTAGTGTCACATTCACTCAACACTCCAAATCTGATAGGAAAAAGGGCCAACTGACAAGGATCAAGGAGAGATCCTTCTACACTTCAAGCTCCACATCACTCAGGTGGGTATACCTCATCTGCACACTCATATAATTTGTGTCACACTACAAGCCTGCAGGTAACTAACTATGGAATGATTTTCAAACTCTTCTAGGTATCCTATACCTCAATGAAGCCAATATCTCATGCAATAGCCCAACTTGCATGGAATGAGTATGAAAACCAGAGACCTACACTAACAACTTGAAAGGGAAAGGGTGGAACTAAAAGGAAATGATTTTTAAAATAATTTTGAAGGGACCCCTAAGATACCCTAAGTCTCTGATAGACCAGTGCCTTATCCAATGGGCCATAGAGTCAAATACCCTACTGCAAGAGATAGTTATGAAACAAGAACACAATATGCTCAATGTGTTGATTCCTGACATCAATCACACACCATGACCAAACCTCAACTTAACACCCACCTGTGCATTCAAGCATGTTATTATCCATTAAAGGATTTCGACCCTCCACTTAGAAGAGACCTATGAACAAATAATACATTGACCAGCATCCACTGGAAGAAAAGCATGAAATATCCTTGACACCTCAGCTCATACATACATGAACACTAACTCTGAACCAGTTATCCCTGTGAAGACAAATCCACTTGCAAACACTTAGGCAATGCAAACAAACAAATCAAACACCCTTGATGTATGATTAATGATTCAAAATTCAAATGGAGATAGCTTGGTGACAGTAAGAATACATTGAGTCCTCATACATAAGACAAATCTGCTGTAGCATGTATTGTCTTCTTTGAACTAGCAATGGAAATAGAGCACCCTATATGCAGAGAGAAGGGGAAATCTACACAACAGAAACTTTCACTGGAACTGACAAAATTCAGAACCCTCTCTAAGTAAAAAATTTGACACTTTATACCACTAGCTGCCTTGGAATTCTCTAGGAGAATGCAACAAGCTTAGGGACAGCTAGGGCATAGGGTGTCAACCACCCAACCAATTCAAAAAGTCACAAACTTTTTTTGTAGGGGCAGGAAACACAAGCAACCTGGAGAAAACAAATCTCTAGCAGATCAACAATCATGAAAATTTGCAAGCTCAGCATAGTACACCAAGAATTTGCTATTAAAATCAATCTAATCGGCCACCTGCAAATAGCTTCTCGAGCACAAAACCAAATGGCACAGGTACAAAACCTCCTTTGCAATTAACCGCATAGACCCTAGACCACATCGCAACAACCTACCGCCATCAAAACAGTAAGAAATCCACCCAAACAGCATTAAAACTAGGTACCTTTGGTCGCTGCGAACCCCTCTCCAAATTTGAATTCAAAATCCAATGGTCACTTCTTTCACACTAGTAGTGAATCGATGGTCAAAATCTAAACCTTCATCAACTTTATATCCCCGCCATCCGATCAATCTCCCCCTGCGGGCTTCACAACTTAACCTCCTACTTAGTCGTGCTACTGCACGGTCAATAACCTTATCCGCCATAGGAAATCAGGCTTCATGTTATGTCTGTTCACATGATTCAAGGCACCAAAATAACCCTTGCAATCATGTGACGATAGCTTCTTAACCTTGCAATGCTGACCACAAACCACCCATAGAAATCCTCGGCCCCACCACCAGTCACCGACCAATCAAAACTAGGCACGCTAGCAAGACCCGCACAGTGGACCTGTCCTAACTCCATAACTGGGATGCCATTAGTGGTCGCATGATCGCATAGCCTAGAAACTAGGGTATGAGAACATGCGACAAGACTCCATGTCGACACCACCATTCACCCGGTCACTGCAAACACGGACCCCACATATCATAAGCCCTTGAAATGAATGGCTGGCGTAAGATCTCATGGCTCTAACAAATCACATGAGAACTTATGCCGACCGTTAGATCTATCCCTATCATAGACCCCTCTGACAATGGCCCCACTTCTGAGCACATCCACGTCGACAAATAGGAACACAACAACTAAGCACCACCTGGCAAAATGGCATAAAATCTGATGGATGGTGCATGATCACAAAGGCTTGGAATATTCCTTGCGATCATATGCCGACCATTATATTAAAGCTTTCAACATGGGCCCCCCTACCAAAATGCAAAAACACTGCCACAGACATGTGTCAATCAGTCGCATGATCGCATAGCCAAAAACTAGGCTATGCGACCATCCGACAGCCAATCACAAGCTACCACATGTTCACCATCAAGACCACACCAAAGAAGCCTCATACCTTCAGAGGATCAGATGGTAGTCATGAAAGAACAAGAAATAAACCTCGTGCATCTTCACCATGCGAACTTGCGGCAACCATCGATCCTATCTGAGCTTTAACCATGCTGGAAGCATAAGAAGAGACAAACTGCCAAGCACTCAGCAACTACATGACTAACTGTCTGCCAAGTCATGAGATGTTAGCCGCTAACCACCAGGAATGAAGACACCACGTGACTACATAGTCGCCAGGTCACTGGATAGAAAATGTAATCGCCCGAAGACTTGGAGAAATTGCGACTAACACCCTGCAAAGACTGGGCCCCACCATCCATGTTGGGCTTGCGTAGTTGAGGGAACGTCGAAAACACAAATTTTTTGGCACCATAAGACAAGTACACAAAGCTTGAAGGCAAAGGGTAAAAAAAAACATAGGTTTTCAACAGACCAAAAGATAGCAAGGAAGCCGAAAACATCACGGGTTTTTGAAAATATTATGGGCTTTTGACATTGAGGCAGAACTTTAAAAATGCTTCCCGCGGACCTTGAAACTCAAAAATCTTACTGGGTTTTGCACATTAGCAGATGCAACCTGGGATGAAGCAAGGTGACACATGAAGAGCACAAGGCAGGAGCACACACCATAAAACCAAGTGGATTACCATTGCAAGAAAAAGATGAGACTGCAAGCTGGGTAGAGACAACAAAACAAAGACTGTAGGGAATAGGCCAACGTCACAAGATTTCACAATGACAGAAAAAAGGCCTAAAAAATACAATATATTTGGTTATGCTTCTCAAGAAAGTCACTACCCTAATGGAAACTTGGGACCCCTTACAAACATGAGGTCTTGAGTTCCACTCCCACCCTCTACACTAACAAGACATATGAGAGAGAGAGAGAGAGAGAGAGAGAGGAGTACATAATTAGTTTTGTTTATTTTATTCACTTTACATTTATTTTATTTATTTAAAGCCACAATATGCATCAAAATACATAGAATCAGGATCATCACTAATACAATAATGAGCATAACTACTTACACATCTATAAATGAATATATACATGTATACATATATGTGTACACCCATATATGAATACTTTCTATATATGATTAACACATATAGAGAGAAAATAACATCATAATCCTACATATCTTATAACCATATAAATGAGGCCAACATCAAAGGATGTATAAAATAAGGAACTCAAACCCACCCAAAACCAAATCGAGAGACTAGAAAAAATAATGAAAACCATATGGTTTTCCCACCTGTGAATTCTGGACCATCTTCGAACAAAAACAATAGGTTTGAGGATTTTAAGGAACACTCAGAAATATGTAACTAGGTGGAGTCGATCCCTCATACCTAAACACACCTGCATCACCAAGGAAAAAAAGCAATAGATATACATATCTATATACAAGAAATGGTAGACAAGGAAAGAGGAGTGTTACATCATTTAGATATCCTCGAAGAGTGAATGCAACTACCTCTCCTCATCCAGAAACTATGCTAGGAAGGATACTTATAGATCATGACATGGGTTAGTAGGGTTAGACCAATAATCATAATCATGAATATATACAAAATGTATGAATCATCACTTAGGTCAAGATAACTCATATAATCCACCACAAGGGATAAACCAAATCAAATATACATAAGCATAAAAGATAATGGTCCTGATCATATAATTCAACAGAAAAATCATAATTTGCAAGTTTGAAAATATATTATTATCTAAATCTAGTAAGGTAAGGGAGAAACATAAAGTCCATAAATACTAGAATGTCATAATCTAATCCAACTTTAATATAACGAGTAGAACTACAAGAGAGGTAACTACAAGTATAAGGGTTAGTTCATAACACATCACATAAGTATGGTTAGTCTCATAGAGATAGTCACGGTCATTCATGTAATCATCGAATTATAGTCATGTCAATCATAATCATAACCAAATAATCAAATCATTAAAGAAAATTTGGAAACCATAGCATTTGTTTATCAATTAAAGTTTAAGTTCCCAAGTATCAATATTGATCCTAATTTATGCAAGAGATCATAACCATTGATAAATATTAGCTCATATAAATCTATTAGGTGCCTCCATATCATTAGGACCCCATGCAATCATAACAAGATATGCATACACATGCAAGAATATACCAAAATTATTTATAACTACCTATATGAAAGTAAATGTATTACAGTTAAGAATGAATTTTTAATTCAATCTTCAAGTAGAAACCTCCTCTTATCCAAGAATATAAGTCTCTATAACATTCCCCTAACTTCCAAAGGGATATCAAACATGTTAGGGTTGGACGGTTGTTACATCCTCCCCTGTTAAGATTTGACTTACTCTTAGAAGTAGAAAGGTACTAAAATTTCATTATTCATAAGCTGTATTTCAAAGTCATTTATTTGAGTCAAAAAAAATTTGGCTACTCCTAGCTCACTAGTATAGATTAGATTGGACTATGAAAATGATATAATTTAAAATTTTCAGCTTCCTTTATCAATCTTCAAATTTTCTATCCATAGAAAATAATATGAAAGACAAGAATCAATGCTAACTTCTCCACTTTGTGGAAAACTCTAGTGCACAACTTGAACAATTAGGATGATAAGTATTATGAATGGTGATGGTTTAACCTATGAAATAATATCATAAGCCTACTCATACATGTAAAATTTCATTACCATAGGGTTCAAAATTCACATTCTTTATTACTAAAGATGCATGATCAACATTAAAGGGTATAACATTTATATTGTTTTCGCTCAAAATAATTTACTATGTTACATTTACTTTACATTTACATCAAACATTTCTATAGTCAATCAATCAATTAGGGTTGTTATTAGTATACTACTAAAGTGTGGATCATAATGTATACATAACATATCATTCTTGGATTCACTTCGCTAATACTCATCTAGAATCTTGACTGTTCACTAAGCATCTAGAAGGATGTAAATGAGACTCTTATTTATGCCAATTTTTAGGACCAAAACTCTCCTTTATGATCTCTTTATGTACATATTCTCTTCCTAGATATAAAATTAACACGGCATGCCGAATTCTTACAAAACATGAATAAAATATGTCTTCTTTTAGAACAAATAAGAATTATAATTCTATTTATGATAAAACCTTGGCAACATAAATCCTCTTACCCATGGTCTCTTAGTTAGGAACATATAAATTTTAACAAACACTTTTTTTCCTAATTAATTTTATTCCTTTGAGTTTATCTTTAAGGAAAGGGTAGGGAGAGATACATTATACTAATTTGTACCATTTCTTTTAATTATCATATCCCTTACAAAGATGGAAAGATAATTTGATAACAACCTTATTGACTTTGGTAGGATCCTAATATCTCTTTCACACCATGATTTATGTTACCACTCCTTTCATACTTTATTAAAAGTAAGAGAGAATTATCTTCATATTTTAAATCGAGACATAATACCAAAATTTTCACATGTTGCCTAGGTCTAGATTCAATGAAACAAACTATTATCAATTCAATAATAAAAGAGAGTACTACATGCAACGATGTCCTTATTTTACATTGGAGATGCCACAAAGCCATAAATTTAACTTATAAGGGAACATTGAGAAGTATAAATAGTTAGGAAAAACCAATAATGAATTAAAATTAGCATTTAGAGAAAACACATCATTTCAAATTAATTAAACTTATATGACAATGAAATAGGATATACTATAGGTACCATAAGGAGATCAACTACCACCATTTAGATACACAGAAATTTATAACTTTTCTAGGACTATGAGTACTTTTGACAAAAAGGAAATGTCATGTAAGTGTTAGGAATTCCTTAATATGTCACTATCATTTTACAATGAAAAACATAAGTAGTTGATATAGGATAAATCAGCGAAAGAAAGACGGGTGTAATATTTGATTCTAAGATTTGAGGTTACTAACATAAAGATAACCATAAAAGGAAATATATCAAAGTTATGCAAAGAAAGGAAAACTCATTTAAGCACAATTAGACCCTAGATCTCCCATTGTAGAAGAATAGGGCTCTGATACCATATGTTTTGCCTTGCCAGGGAATCCTGAATGAAAAGGAAAAAATAATAGAAAAGTGCATTTTTTTTTCTTTTTGACTTACTTAAGTTAAGTAGGTATTTAAGTCCTAACACATTCCCTTATAGGATTATTCCTTCAAAAAAACATATCATAGTGCATTAAAATTTAACATAAACTAAAGATAGAATTCCCCTAATCCATTTAACCACATAAGAGAAAGTAGAGAGAGAGAGAGAGAGAGAGAGAGAGAGAGAGAGAGAGAGAGAGAGAGAGAGAGAGAGATGTGGTAAACTAAACCTTTCTTTCTTTTTCAACTTGAAATGACATTAACACATTTAAACTTGTGTATTCTTTTAACAATTATGCTTTCCATATCATTAACTACAATTTTATTTCAACTATAATAATACATCTTGATTTCCTTTCCCATAATTTTCCTTTAATTACATGAATGCTTACAATATATATTTTACAATACAAGTCCTTCTAGGCTAACATGAATATGAATAACACTTTACAATATCTTTACAATTTTCTTCACAAGATACAACATGGAGAATAGGGAGAATCTCTTCAACAACTTCAGATGCTCCATGAATAGCACAAACCCAAAAAATACCTCAAAAAGGATCACCACCCAACCATGTGGATCCAAAAAGGTCCACTCCCCAATGCTAGGAGATAGAACCATTGTTCACATAGGGAAACTAAGGTAGTCTAAGGTTGAGGGAAAACCATCCAAACTATAAACAAGAAGAAATAAAGAAACACAAAAAAAAATCCCGAGAGAGGAGTTCCCTAGGATGTTGACCAAGTGACTGTCATTTTTTGGAAATCTATTAGGAAATGTGATGCTGAGAGGGGAGGGGTGAATCATATATCACCTATTGATCCATTTTAACATTACTGAAAACTTTCATAGCATTATCACAGACTTCATCAATGTAATGAAACTAATAAACTAAACATCATTCATGAAAGTACTCATAACATAGTAACCTGGTTACCCAGAAAATGTTGAAAGGTAAAACTGGGGTGGGGATGACACCCACAAATCTTCCCTACTATAGTATAAGTTTTGCCTATTAGGGTTGTTGGAAATTTGACTATACTAGTGTATATGACTTAATATAGTGTTGTCATTATGGCAACAAAGTCATATGATGTTTTGGATTCAGCACTTATGATAAGAAGATCAAAAATTAGCTAAGTGTTGAAGACTAGATAGTATACAAAGTACTTGAAGGTCAGAGTGTCAGCACACGTGCATATGAAAAAATTTTGGTATTCACCCTAGAAGTTAAGTTGGTAAGACCATATCCATGCTAATTCTAAGAGTGCATGATCAGAACATTCAGTATGAGGAAGATACAAAGAGTTTAAGTTGCATAGATAATGAATGCTAGAGAAGAACAGTGCAAGTAGCTAATTGTTGGTATTTTGTTTAGCAGTTATATTATTATGTTGTGAAGGATATGCACCTATTTTAATTAGGTTATATATATCTAATTAACTTTGTTTGTAAACACACTTGAGCCAATTCAATTGGAAGCATTGTATGTAATCGGTTAAAGGGCCAACCTAGTTAATTATTTTGTGTGTGCATATAAATATTAGATGTGCCATTGTAATTAGCTATGAGATTTGATGTAGAGTCAAGAAAAGAAAAGAAGAAGTGTGAAAATGGTTCTTAAGATGTATTATATTAAAGATTTGCAAGAGGTCAAAACATCAGTGCATCAAAGGAACTGATCAGACAAGCAGTGTCAAATTGTCAGTTCATCCAATAGATATAGTGTGTATCTAAGATCAAAAGGTTGTAACCTTCACCACTTGAGCACTAAGCTTTAGGATAGTGAGTCCACACCCCTAAAAGGGTTATTGTAAAAGACTCCTAATAGGGTCTAACCCTTGACCAGGTCACTATACTAAATATAATATAAAGCAACTCCTAACAGGGTTAAGGATCTTCTAACAAGGATCATAAAACACTAGTATAGATTATTAGTGGGTGTCAATTCCCATCGAGGTTTTTCCCTATTTGGTTTTCTGCATAACCACATTGGTGTTATGTGTTGTGTTCATGTTTCTTATTTATGTTGATGTTCATTTCAATACTTAAGCATTCAACTTAAGTTTAAAGAGAAAAGAGAAAAGATAAAATACAGTGAACACTAATTCACCTACCCCCCCCTCTCAGTGTTCCCATTCCTAACAATTGGTATCAGAGCTTGGGTCCTCAACAAAGAAGTTTAACCACTCGAGGAGATCATGGAAAAAGCATAAATGAAACATATGAAAAGAAATTTTGAAGTTGCTCTTAAAGACCTGGATAGATTTGAAAAAGAAATTGAAGAACTGAAAGAAAAAGTCACTGATGCTAAAGTAGTCATCAAAAGGTTAAGAAAAGATTTAAATGAATGCTCTACCAATGATTTAGGGATAATGATCAAGAAGCGGACTAAAGAATTGAGACAAGAAAACATGGAAATCTTGGAGCTAAGAAACAACAAAGAGAACTTGGAATCTAAATTGAAAGAAGCCAAGAATCACATTGATAAATTACACACAAGCAAGGATATGATAGAATCTCATTTATATGCTCAGAAGCTTAAATGAGATACTAGTGACATTGGATTTAATGAAGCATAAAATTAGATTGATGACATGTGAGAAAGAATGAAAGCACCAGAAGAAACCACAGATGCTAAGGAGACTGGAAGTTAGACTAAAGATCATATTGAACCATCCAAGAATGATCACAAGCTAGTAGATCAAACTTGTTATGCATGTACCAAGTATGGACATGTAGCAAGGAATTGTACAGAGGTAAGACCCTTCAATGGTTACTGTTATTCATGCAATAAATTTGGTCATAGAGCTATGAATTGTAAGACAAGTCAGAAGAACAAGACTCAACATAATCAGAGAAATTAGAATCAACCAAATGTAAGAAGTTCTCAGAATGTTACATGTCAGATATGTAACTATAATGGTCACTCAACTAGACAGTGTAAAATGGTAACCCATGTGAATGCGCCAAGGAATATAAGGCCTCCAATTATTTGTCACTCATGTAACAAGGCTGGAAACATCTCAAAGTTCTATAGATCAAGGACACAGAGTCAGGAAAGCCCAAAAAAGCTAGAACAATCAATACTGGATACTGAAGGAGAAGTCAAGTTTGTGAAAGCTTCAGAAGGTGTGAGCTTGATTTGGTCTAAGGAAAAGAAGGATAATGTTGATGAGAATGTATTGGATGCATCAACAGTGGATGCACCCTCCACATCTAGATGAATGGCCCTCAGGGTCAAAGGGGGAGCTAATTTAGCTCTAGACCCATGCATGGCCGGTATACTCACCATCAGAGTATGCACCTTTGTAATTAACCTTTTGGGGAATAATAGATTTTGTGTGCAAGAGCACACTTCCTGAATGATAGTAGATCAAAAGTTGGAGATTTTCAATGAAAGTATGGTTTACACGGCAAGCACTAATGGTGGAATTTTTACTTTAAAGTAAACAAAAGCTTTTAGATCTCTCATTGCATTTGAATTTAGAGAGATTGGAGAGTAGAGGAGCCCTATCATTTGAGTGTGAAGGATTGCAGAATGATTCTCTAGTGTTTAGCAAGTGCATTTGATCAGTTGTGGAAGCTCTAATCCATCGGGCTGATTTAGAAGTCTTTGAGATATTTTGAAAAGTGATATAAAAGTAAGTAATGGCTACTCGCATTGTATTTGAGGTGGCAAAGAAGAAGAGATATGTGTTTAAGAGGCATCCATTCAAGTTGACATTAGACAACCTAGAAGATGCATTCTCCTGCACTCCCATGGGTGTTATGCATGTGGAAGATAACATGGCATACATATATTGGAAGAAGGAACCAGTAGGTTTGGATAGAATAAGAGCTCACATGGAAACAATGATGAAACCTAATAAAACCTTCATGGATGAGTATGCGCAGTTGGAAAATCATCCTATAGTGGAATATGCTATGGCATATGAGTTTTATGAGTTAGAATGGATCAAGATCCTACTCAATAGGATCCATGATGACCTATTTTGGATAGGAGAAGTGTTGGTTAGGATAACAGGAGACCTAATTCATGAGATGACAGGACTCTCAAGGATGGGCATCATTCTTCTAGTAGGCAAGGATGTTAGAAAACTTGTAGAACATGCTTGTAAATTAAGAAGTGATAGGCATGAAATGATGATAGAGCCTATAGAGGAGAAAGACATCAAATTGATGTCCATGATACTAGGATAAAGGTTCCATCACAATAGCAGAGTAAATAGTGTGTCAGCGGCCACCATTCTAGCAGCAATAAGATTGGTGAGAGAGAAAGGAGAGTTTAATTTGTGTGAGATCTTGCATGAGATCTTGCACACATAGCTAATAGAAAACATAAGAGCCATCAAGCATGACAAGACCAAGATATTCAAGTTTGGGTCTTTAATAATATATATGTACTTCCATATTCTTGGAAAGGTGTCTAATATGTATCTAGAAAAATCTATTCCCACTATGCCATAGATATCCTTTAAGGCATCCACAAAAAGTACCCTTAAGGATTACATGACACTTGAATTAAAGACATTTAGGGCCAAAATACAGATGAGATATAGAATTTTCCTAAAAGTATTGTTGAGTAATACAAGGACATAATTTTTTTCATGGTAGAGACTGATAAAACATGCATGGAGGCTATTGAACCAAGAACAAAGTGGATTCATCAACTGGGATATGAAATTGAAGAACCTATTCTAGAGGCTTATGCTCAAGTTATGTTGTGAGCACCTAAGGACCCCAATGAACCTATATGTAGGACTTATGAAGAGAAAACAAGAGAAGTAGATGCTGTATTGAACAATGCAACAACAAAAAGAAAATTTTCCAAGGTCACTTTGAAGATTTTGAAAATTCATGGAGTATCTCAAGCAGACCTAGACAAAGCAAGGCAAGACAATATTTCTTTGGAAATAGAGAGTGCACCTGCAACAAAGATAGAATCTGATGATCCAAAGATGAAGAAGGTGAAAATGGAAAAGTCTGATGATCTAAAGGGTAAAATAGTTGTTACGCTCCTGTGCCCATAGGAACAATTGACCTTACTACTCTTCTGGAGTATAAGACAATAGCAAAAAGGAAGAAAGAGATCAGAACTAGTTATCCATCCTCGTGAGCAACAAGAAGCAAGAGAAACACTCAAGCACCTCCAGAAGTAAGTTTCAGACCTAGCCTTAAAGTATTAAGCATAAGGATTGTTGATCAAGGAAGGTTAGATTAGGCAGGAAAATTATATGAGAAATATAGTGAAATAAAAAAATCAGAGATTCATGAAATGATTGTTAAACACATGTTGAAGTTTAAGAGGATAGTCCTACAACTAAAGAAAATGATTCCAGACAATGTGTGGAACATCCTAGAATTCCTAGAAAGACAAGCCATTGAAGAGGATCAAAGGATTAGAGAAAAGACTTTAGATGACAACTTACCAGTATGTTCTCTAGAGGAGAAAAAGTTGTTGTTAGATTTGGTAAAGCCACACCTTAGAACTAAAATAAGAACCTTACATATAATGGACAAGAACTTTGAGTTAGTTGCAAAGGAAACATAGATAGCCTTTGAGAAGGTTTTCTTGAACAGGCACATGTACCCACCTACTACGCCCATAGCTCAAGTAGCCTCAAAGGAAGTCAAGGTGGAAGAGCCCACTAATGTACCTATGATAGGTCCTTAGGACTCAACACCTATAGTTGAAACACATACAGAGGCAGATAAGTCTACACCCATGACAAAGTCACTAAAGGATAGCACCATCATTATTGATAATATTGAAATTGAAATGGTGGAAATAGATAAGGACTTGGACAAGTTTGAAGAAGCCTTTGTAAGCACACAAGAAGCTAAAACACTATGTGGTGGTAACTCACCTTAGATAGATAAAGAAAAAGAAAAACAAATAGAGAAAGAAGAAGAAAAGATGGAAGAGGAGAAAGGAAAAGAGGAGTAAAAAGGAGATGAAACAACATATAAGCCATCTATTGAGATACTAAGCAAAGTAAAGCAAGAAGTAGTGGATAGTACTCCTATCACTCCACTACCCTCAGCAACATTGTTGTCCAGATTGACACCTAACACAACTAGTTTGGATTCATGGGGAGAATAAGACCTAATCAAGTTTAATGTCTTAGCTATGGAGAAGGACAAGGAGAAATAGGTAATGAGGAATGCCTCCTTATAGAATCAATAAGTATCCTAAACAACCTATTACCAGCAGATAAGAAAGTGTCCAAGGTACACTCTATTGATGATGTAAATACAATTCTTTCATAGTTCAAGAGTAATTTCTCTAGCTTGGAAAAATCAGCATCATTAGTTGAGAAGGAGAAGTATATGTAGAAAAGATTAAATGAGTTGGTTAGTAACTTCTCACTAGACCTTAGTTCACTCAAAGTTGGACAAGAAACTTTGAAAAAGTTTACAGCAAAAGGAAGAAAAATTATTGCTGATTGTATGAATCAAGATAAGTTGACAACCATCCACTACAAAAAGATTCAAGAAGAAGAGGCCATGATTGAAAAGGTGAGGCAGTCAGTAGAAGATCCCTCTACTGATATAAACATTTGGAACAATGTATATCAGGGATAGATTGACAAAATTGAGAAGGTAGAAAAGGAGATGTGATGCAGGACCATCTTGGGTCCTTGGCAATCCTATGTCACTAAATTTTTTTTGGAGTTTGTCTGTGTTGCTCAGTTTCCTTCTTTTACCGAGTTGGTCAATATTTGGTTAGTTTCCTTTGGTTACCAAGTGTGGGCGGTTATCTCCTAGGTGCTCAGTTGTTTCTGTCATGCCCATCAAAAACACACCAATTTTTTTTTTAAAAGATAAGTTAAGTGTAACTCAAAGTTGCAAAATGAAGGGGTAATCTTAGGCAACGATTCTCAAGACATCAATTAAACAACTAGTCAATCAAAGATGGTCTACAAGGTCACTAGGATAACGTCAAAACAAAGGGGACTTCAATAAGACAAAGGGGATTGCACTAAGACTAAGCACGATATGCCAAGTGGGTTTACAAGCTAGGAGGTCTCGTTAATCAAATAATCGAACAGTTCGAAGTGAAGCAATCACATAGGTCATAAAGGATTTAAAGAACAATGCTTAGATTATTCCCTAAACAATCATTTTCGATCTTGAGGAGTTAAGTTGTATCCTTCGAGATAAAACAATCTCTTGAATGTCGAGGCATATATTAATAACTATTATTTGTAATATTCCATATATGCTAAGTCCTAGGAACCATTGAATGACGTTTATAAATATAAGAGATCAACATGGATAATCTAATTAATCCTCTAAAACATATTTTTAACTAAATTTATATATATATATATATATATATATATATATATATATATATATATATATATATATATATATATATATATATATATATATATATATATATATATATATATATATATATATATATATATATATATATATATATATATATATATATATATATATAATTAATAATAATAGTAAGTTAATTAATAGTTATGAATTATTTAATTCTCTACAATATTTCAACTTATTACATTATATGACAAAATTCAAACTCAACTTGTAAAGCCTACTTTATCACCCTATGCCTAACTATAGCCATAATTCATTGATAAAAACAATATCAAATCTTATTATTAAATAAAACAAAATGCTAAGTTTAATTAATATTATTATTCTAAATAACATACCAATCCACATTATATCACATCAAACATCTAATTCTATCTAAACCTATTCTATCTCTTATTCTACCCCTTTACACATGTCATCTCCCTTCACCCAAGGACTAGCTACCTAGAAACTCTCTACACACTTGCCCCAAGATGCATGTCAAATCAACCTAGGCGCACATTTACTAAGGGGTTTGAAAAGCCCACCAAGTGGCGCCACTTTTGGGGAGGATAAAGCAATTTTAAAGAGCATTTGGAATATATTCCAAAAGATGCCCCCTCCAAATCTAAACAAACTCATAAACAAGTCTTTGCTTTCCCCAAAACATGATGGTGCGCCTAACAAGGAAGAGGGTGAGTACTATGTGAATAAAACATGTCAGAAAAGTCTTTTCCTTGGGGGGGGTACGCATGGGGAGAAGGAAATTTCAAATTTTCATTTGTTGATATTGTCATAGCCAAAAACCAACGTAGGGAATAATGAGACAAGGAAATTAATTAGAGAATCTACCCTTTGCTCATCACCTGCGCCTAGGAGAGGCTTTTGTGGGGTCCACTACAAGTGGGTGATGAGGTTTATAGTTTTCTTTTGTAGTAAAGTTTATATTTGTTTCTAATCAGTCATTTAGAATCAGTTTAAAAGGTAGATTAGTGTATTAACCATGATTAGCAATAATGTTAATTAGGAGGAGGAGAATATTCTCTGTGGTAAGAGAATATTTTCCTCCTTCATACAATTTCCAGAGAGCAAAATGCTCTATTAGCTTGATATGAATGCCTTTTTTTTGCAAAGAGATTTATATGACAATTTGATTTAAATTTGATAGTATGCCTACATTTAGGTGATGAATTGAATTTATTATGAGCTACTCTCAAGAACTAATAAAACTAATTTCTATTGATGATAAATAACTAATGATTTACACCATCAAAATGACAAAATAAGCTATTCTGTTATGAACAACATGTGCTTTAGAGATTGCTTTCTCCATTGAATTTGACACATTTATAATCCCTATTACATGATCTAACTTATGAAGAACTCTATTTTTTTATTTTATTTTTTTGTCAAAAGCCCTTATTGAATACAATGCAAATAACATTTAGTAATAAAGGTAATTCACTACTTTCTCATCAACAACTACACCTGATTTAAAACAAGATTTGGAGATGAAATCTTCATTACAAGTTTACAAGTTTATGAACTACTCAAGATCTCCTTTCAAAGATTCACACCCCATACAAAATACTCTCATCAGGAAAATGATAACATTTCAACAACACATATTATAACACAAGATTTGAAGAGTGAATCTCCATTTCAAGGTTCACAAAACTCATGGATATCTCAAGATATCTCTTCAAGGATTCAACACAATTCAAGTTACTCCAATACAAGAATGATACATTTTCAACTCCTCACAAAATTGCATCTCCCTCAAGGAGACTTCATGGCTCCAAATCCTGCAACCAAACACAAGAAACCCAAAACAACCATGGTACTCTCCTCCCTACCATAGGCCCATTACATGGACCACCCCCGAGCAAGGGAAGTTCAAGCCAACGGGTAGACTCACAAACAACATTACATATCCATTCACATATGCATTCTCTCAACACACACACAGCCACAAAGATAAACTTCACATATACACAAGAGAGGCTCTTTAATGAAACTTTCACATACATGGCTTCCATAAGAGGCTCATTCTCAAGCCTTCAACAAGTGAGTGGGTTCTTGCTCAACCCAAAATCAAAACTCAAGTGCAAGTAATAAACACAAACACATGAAGAATCCACAAGCTCAAGAGAGCATGAAATCCACAAAACTACACTACATACACTACCACAAGATGCATAAGCACTCCTCTTATTCATTCCATTCTAAAACCATATTGCATAGGAGAGAAGGATTCACTAACCTTGCTGCAAGTAAAATGCATAATGAATGTGGAGTCCTCTTCTTCTTCAACCAAGCTCTAACTTTCTCCAAACTCCTAGTTGTCTCCAAAGTTGGAGAGTGGGTCCTTGGGGAGCCCAAAGCTAAACCTCCCTCTAAAATACCCTCTACACACTCTCCCATGCCCATGGAAGAGTTGGAAGGTTCCTATTGGGTGTTCTATCCAAGGTCTTCCATGAAAACTCTAGAAGGTGAGTGGGAAAGAGTGAATTGTAAGCTTTTGACTCAAGGGTACCTATGTGACTTAGGATTTTCGCCACTTTACAACATGTCACTTTTGGAGGGCTTCCCAAGGTGCTCCTAGGGTGTCCTATGGTCAAAAGGGTCCCTTACCCATAGGTATAACCCATGGACCTTCCTTATTCATGCAAAATATCTCCCTAGGTGCCTATCTGACCCCCTAAAACCTCCCTACAAGGTGAACTTCGAAATTCAAAGTCCAAGAATTGGGACCATCTCATGGGTGCACTTACCAAGCTTATGAAGAAGGTTGGGCCACCTAATACTAGGCTAGGAAGGTGACATGAATTCCTTCCATGTGGATCATTGCCAACACATAAAACATTGCACATGTGTCGATTGACACCTCTACACATTACAATCACACTTGACAATATCTATTAACCAATTTTAATTACATAAAACATCTTACTCCCTAAATACACACAAACTTACATACATTACGAAATGAACATCACAACACAAGAAGGTCCTATATCCCATCGGGACGCGACCTTGGTGTCACAAACAGATGTTGGCTTGACTCCCCCAAAACCATGGTTAGTACCTGCACTCATTAGACAAGCATTAGTAACTCTGGTAATGATAATAACATAATCAAGATGTGCAGAACGATGTCACATTCAATTAACTTCTGAATAGTATATCCTCTATCTATTCATCCATTCATGACACAATAACGCAACATCATCTCCTAAGCTAACAATTCCAAATTGGACAATCATTTCTAAGAAAATATATATTTAATCTCATATTCAAAAGTAATTCTTAACTGCATGTGCATTCTAACATCAATAAATCTAAATCTTGCTTTCCTACATGTTATCTTTTTGAATTAGGAACACATTCATAATTGCCCTAGCTATATAGCTCACATACTAATCACATAATTTTCAACGTGTCTATCATACATAATTAAATAATCCAATTCATCATTTCAATGTCATAGCAATGTCTTGTGATTATAATCAGGATAAAATACCTTAATGTCATTGCTAGAATAAACACACATATAGTCTAGAGTGTACTGAAAACATAATTGAAGAATCATTATAAGGGTCTCAATTCCTTTGTCTGTTGCATAAAAATAAAGTACCATGATGATTCTGAGTAAAGCCCACATATAAATTTAAGGAAAATTGCAAAAGACAATGAGAATTCTTACTAGAGTGTTTTCACCATGATGCGGAAAATGGAGGGGTCCTACAGTTTCACTGGTGCTCGATGATGCTTGTCTGTTGCTCGATCATCCTTGCTTCCCGAGTAGTTTCTTTTGAGTTTCTATTGGTCCAACTCATGCATTTATGTTGGGTCACTGATTGGAATCAACCATTGGGAAGCATGTGGTCCCAGATCTGACCGTTCCTTCTATTGATTATGGATTTGAAGACCGACTTAGTTAGTTAGAATCTTGAATAAATGTAGTTGTTTGGTTGTAGTTTAGGAGGTAGTTTTTAGTTTTTAGAGATAAGAAGATAGTAGATTGGAGATGATTGGTAGATCCTAGAATGTTTCAGGACTTGTATAATTCATTGTAATATCTGGCCCTAACCAGGAAGGGGTTATAGCTTGGCATGTATGATTCTATTTGATGAAAATTAATGAAAGATCCTGCATTCTCTCTCTCACTGTTGTGTGGTGTTGCTTCTGCATATTGTTGAGAAGGTTGGATCACTAGGATGTGCCACTATTTATCCCCTCTTGACACTTCCCTTGCATTGGGTGGTATCATAGAGTGGTGAGATATTGATCTAGGTCTGCGGATCTAGGTTTGTAGGTTCCTCTTGAGAAGCCCTAGTTGATTGTTGTGGGGTAGCAGATTATGATCTCACCTACAATTAAAGAGGTGTTGGAATTAGGAGAGATAGGTACTAAGAGGGGAGGGGTGAATCAGTGCCTTCAAAAAATTTACTTGAAAAACCTTTTAGATCTATAACAGTGTACTGTGATAACCAATCAAAATAACTTGAATCTAATTCCATAAATCAATCATCTAGTTAACTTAAGAAAGTAAAAAACATGAAATCAATATGACAATCACATAACACAAATATTTTGGTAACCCAGAAACCCTTGTAAGAAGTTAAAAACTACGATGGGGATGACACCCACAAATTCTTCACTACCGCAGATAGAAAAGGTTTGCCTGTTAAGGCTACAAGTTTTGATCACTTCTGGTGATCTTACCCTGTTAGGAGTAACATATTAGATTAACTAGATCTACCTAGTTATAGGATTTTAACAACACTAATAAAGTGTGTACTCGGTTAAGAGATTTACATAAGACTGTTAAGTCTACTCTGTTAAGAGATTTTACCAAAACTCTATCACAATTGTCAGAAAGTAATAGGCAATTATCTACTAGTTGACAACTCAATTGTCTGAAATAGATCAATCAATGTTCATAAAAATATCAACTTGATTGTGATGATTCACTATTCTATTCTGCTTGGTAGCCTTCTCTAATTCTGCTCAATTTGATATCCTTTGTTACTCTGTTCTACTCTGTAAACCAATTGACTTGAAGTTAGGCAATGGCTTGAAGTGCTCCATGATTCATATATATCAGTTCACCAACCTCTTAAAATGGTGCGAACATACAAAATATATAGTGTTCTATTTTTGCCACTTTAGCAAAAATTAGGTTACAAAAAATAATCATAACCCTAAGATCTACGATGCAAAATTAACCTAGATCAACTATTACAATAAGATAAACATTACATTTAATGAGTATCTTTTACAATAAATGCTCCTCGATCTTGGTAAACTATTTTACGATCTATTTTAACCATTTGTATAGAAGAATGTGCCATTTCAGATTACTATGCTATTTTCTATGATCATCGATAAACATTGTATAAACTGCTCGGTGTTTACTATCCATCAGTGTCGGTGTTGCTAGTACTTGGTAAACTATGTGATGCTCAGTGTAAAAGCTTTATCAACTGCTCTGTCTTACTTCTAATTACTGACTAACTCAATATAAGTAACCAAATGACCTATTTACTATCCTTTGATACTAATGACAACCTTAAATTCTCAATAGAGATTAACAATCTCCCCTTTGGCATTACTATCAAAACTTTGAATGTATATAGACAAAATGTTTCTATATATTCCTTATATATCCACCATATACATATCCACAACAAAAAAAATTTCTAAGTACAAAGTACTCTCCCTCGGTGCATGCTCCTGGTAGTATCTAACATACATATCAAAGTATACTTATTTGGCATATACATGTTTTCCCCCTTTTTGATAATAATGCCAAACACATGAAAAATAATGTATACTTACATCTTATCAAAAATGTTTTGATGGGTTTTCTTTATAGACTCTAAGAGGTTGTCCCATTCCTCTTTCAAGTTGGTAAGAGCAATATGCTCAAGACCGACTTGTGCATGCATGTCAAAGATATTATCTAACACCAAAATCTCTGGTGTTTCTACAAGTTGTTCAACTTTGACAATATGTGCTTCAAAAATTTTTAGGTAAGGAGTGAGTTCTATTTGTAACTTTGTAACCTGATCAATGATTTTCTCTTCTTGTTTCCTTAGATCTGCTATCAACCACTGGAGTTCCTAAACTCGGTGAATATTCTTTAAGAAAGCATTTGGCTTGGTTATAGCTGCTTATGTAGTCAACTTTATTTCCGCTTATAAACCTTTTATCTCTACAGTGAAGGTGTCTGAAGTACAAAGCTTGATAAAAAATTGACAGATTATCTGGGTGATTGATTTTACCTCAGTAATGACCTCAGATAATTTTACCTTTTTCAGTGCCACTTCTGTGCTAATCCTTTCTACCAATTTGGTCTGAATCTTTGATTCTTCCCTTTCTTCTATTCTTTTATCTACATCTGTATCAGGGGCATTGATTTTGTTAGCAAGTGTAGCAAGTTGATCTATGATGGAAGTATTCACATCAATATTTGTCTTCGGTACTATCTATTGTAGAATATCCCTCACATCATTTAACACTTCTTTTCATTTGTGTTCTTTCCTTAAATTTTCTTGTGCCGCTTTCCTTGAACATAGCTCCCCATATCTACTTAGTTCCTCAGGGCTTAGGGTTCTCAAGTCACAATTTGGTATAATTATGATTTCATCAATGGTGACCAGCCCTTTTAATTTCTTCTTCTTCTTCTTTTGTACAAGAGGTGACTTCTTCTCACTAATAACAATATCTTTTTCTCCATTCTTCAGAGTATCTTTCCCAATTGACACTATATCTTCCTTTTTATGCTCCTTAGTAGGTGGTGTGGGAGTCTCGGTTGTAGTGTTAGGTGGGTTCACCTTGGTCGACTTTGTTTCTTCTGGGTCCTTTGTTTTTGTAGACTATGCCTCTATTTTGGTAGGCTCATTTGTATCTATAGGTTGCTCAGGTGCTTGTATCCCACTTGTATCTTTATTTTTCTTAGGATGAGAAGCATCCGGTTGTACTTGTGAAAGTATTTCAACTACCTCTGCAAGTACAGGAAGTTCACATGGTAGAGATGTGAACACACTATTAGTGTCTAGTGATTCATCTTTTTTTGGTGTAATTGTCACACCTTCATCATCCTTATCATCAGGATCACCATTAGTGATGTCCTCAATGAGTGCATCATCATCGGTTTTCTTCCGCAAGTGGATATTTACTTGATCCGGTGCATCTTGTGAAATTCTTATTTCTTCCTTTTGTTCGGTGATATCAATTACCTCAGTAACTGATATACCGATGTCCTTTATTTTCTTTCCTTTGTTATCATCAATGAAAATACCTTTACCTTTTGAACTATGTCTCTTCTTAGACAGTTTTAGGAATGCTTCATGTTTAGCTTTCTCTTCTGCTTTCAAAATTGATGTCCATAGAGAATCACATGTGACATCCATATCACCCACATTCTCATCCATGATCTGAATAGCTCTATTCTTGATGAGAAATCTAGCCTGATACTTTGACATGTATTCACTTACAACAACATAGCTAAAGTGTGAGGCTGGATGACTTAATGATTGTTGTCTTTTCCTTTTCTCTGTATCTAGTTCAATAACCCATCTCTCATTTATTTTTTCATCAAGTTCCTTTAGTAATTAACATGTGAATTCCATTGGTACTCTCTTGAATTTAATCATCATCTAGATGATAGCATGTTCTAGCTTTGTCTTGTCCTTAATTGACATTTTGTCAAATTTGCCTGTCTGGATCTGCAAGATTTCCATTCTCAATTATATCTTCAATTATTTCTTCTATTGTACTTTCCCTATTATGAACTAACTTGAATTGATTAGGATCATTTTCAATGTCTGTCTCCTCTATATCTTCTTTACTTCTTATGTATTTCCTCTTTTTCTTCAGTGTCTCAGCTACTTTGTTGTTCTTTCTCTTAACATATTTCCATGTTAGTGTAGCTGCTCTTCTTTTTGCTACTTTTACTGCTTCTTCTTTCTTGGTAGGTTGTGCTACAGTTGATGAATGTGTCTTCATTCCTTTAGGTTCTGGTAACTACATTTCCTCTTCAACATTGGTGGGAGGAACCAGTAAGTGATCATTTTCTTTGTCTGAATCAGTCTCCTTGCTATCATAGGGCTTGTCAGCCAACTGTAACTGACCTTCAGTTTTTTCTTTAACCGGTGACTCCGTGGATGAGTTGGATGCATTTCCATATTTTGCTATGAGATCTTTTCTCATTTTCTTCGCCCTTCTAGACATTTTTCTAATCTCTATGTCTATAGTGATTCATGACTTAGCTTCCTCATATGTGCCAAACCTAGTGGTAGTGATATCTATCAATAATGCCAACAATGCATTAATAGATTTCAAAGTGAAATCATGATTCATTTCATATCCCATCAGTGCTAACTATTTTGTTCTCGGTTCTACTACCTTTATCATAGAGTGGTCTGTGTTGACCAAAAAACATATGTCATCTTCAAATTTACTCACTAATTCCCTTGGAATTCTACTCCTTTGATGCATTTTTATTTGAAATTCTTTGAAATATGCATTAAATTCCTTATTCAGATTATCTCCTAGACTTTTCATCATTTCACCAATTTGTGCAGTTATCAGTTTGTTAGATTGGCAGTTTATTTTACCAATACCAAGTACATACTTTTGCAGATAGAAAAATGTACAGATAAGCAATCATCCATACTTACATGTGTTGGACTTCTTTGATCTTATTGTCTTCATATTATCTTGTAGTTGGTGTAGTAGCAGTTCGGCAAGATCTACCTGGTGATCTTTCTTCACAATTTTATATGCCATGTCCACGACACTGTAGGATACACTATTTGGTCTACTAGATTGAAATATCTTGTACTTGATGACATGTGATATGAATTTTACCATTGGGTCTTTGATGGTTGAGATTTCCAGTGCCCTACTATCCCATTGAGCTCCAATGTTCTTTTCAATGTCAAGATAAGACAAACTTCGAAAGGCTTTTGCTTTGTCGATTGTAGGGTACCCAGTTACCCTACTGATAATCTTCTTTATGACCTCAACAGATTTATCTAACCAAAATTTTCCATCATGAAATCTTCTCAATGCAATTCTTATCCAGTCAGTCTTGAAAGATTGTGGGAAGTATGTAAAACATGATAACCTTGACTCCTCAATCTTCTTATATTCAGATTTTATCCTTCCGTCCAGTCCACAAACTTGTTGATAAGTAGCAATGGTCTCAAAATCACCTACTTCTCTGATTTTGCAGTGAATATAGGCCCTAACATCTTCTGTTAATAAAACCCCATTTGGAATACTCAAAAATGCACCCATATCATCTGTTTGTGCTGCAACATTGGGATGTGGTTTGAATTTGGCCTCAGTGAAATTGGCCCTAACAATTAATTCTACTTCCTTCTTAATATTTTGTGATTTGCTTGCAGTCAATGTTGATGCCATAAATTGTTTCTAGGGTTTTGATAAGCAATAGATAACTAGTGTTCGATAGGTAGATGGACTTACTCGATATCATCAAAGAATTGTTGTTGGTTTGATCTACAATGACTTTGAATCATTTCTAAAAATATTTAGCTCAAACTCTTCTCTGTAAAATCTCTATTCTTCAAAATCGCAATGTAACAATGAACTCTATTTCTATGAATTTATAGACTTTTCAATATTCCCGCTCAAAATTTAGTGCATTAAATGCGTGACCTAACTTTTGATATGTAACAAATATCAACTCAATAATGTCTACAATTTCCTTTTCTCAGTTGACATAGAATTTCTTCATCAATTTGCACTGTTGTCGGTTAACCTTGTATAGTGATTATCGATAGGTAACCAACTCTCATTTCTTCTTTTACCAACTATGTGACATTTGCAAACTCACAACACATAAACCATAGTGCATCTTTATTCATGTAGATTTGGTATTTGTACATCGTATATAAGGAACTACATGTAAAATGTGATCATTGAAAAATTTCAGTTCCATACACACCTTTGTCATCTTAAGTGGAGGTACCAATGTCACCCAATCCAGTGGATGAGGTTTCACTGATAGTGTTACTTGACTCAGCATTCTCATTAGATGCCTTCTTCCACATTGTGTTCCTTAACTTCATAATTTCTGCAATGTTATATCCACTCTCAAATATATGGTTTTCATTTGGTGCTTGGTCTCTTCAGTTCTTGCTTAAATGACTGACCTTGTGACAGTGCATACATGCCATTCCTGCATTTGTCCAATTTCTTGATTGTCCAATCCAACTCTTTCTCTAAAATTTTGCTGCAATATGTCCATACCAACCACATACAACACAACTAGTCCATGTATTATAATCCCAAACATATGAGTTACCTTGTCTCTTTAGTTGATATGGCTTTCATTATAGTTTCTCTTTAGGTGTCCAGACTTGTTTCATTTTTGCTTTGTAGTCCCTTGTAGTGTGTCCATGCTTATTACAAGTATAGCATATTTTCTCCTTAGTAGTATTATTAGCAATGTCATTCTACTTAGCTCTGCATTCATAAGCTGGATGTCCAAACTTACCACAGTAATAACAATATCCATTGAATTTAGGAATGACAAGAGGTTTACCTTGTGGTTTGCTTTTTCACACATTAGATGTATGTCCTAGTTTTCCATAGTGATAACATATCAACACTTTAGGTTTCTGACTTTGATTGTTGTTGACTTTTTTAGCTTGTTGTGATGATTCTCCCTCACCAGTGTAGCCTATACCCACTCTACTTCCAAATCTTCTTTGATTAGTCAGGAAATCATCAATCTTTTTAGAATTGTCCTCAGCTATCTTCATCATTTCATTATGTTTCTTTTGTATCTTTATTTCATTTCTTAGTTTTTCATTATCTTCTTTGAGTATTGCAACATCTTGAAGTCTTCTTTATAATTCTCCATTTACTCGATTCATTTATTGATTAACTATCATTATCTAATTTGATACTTGGAAGTGATGATCAGTGAGTCTTTGTATTTCACTTTCTTTTGCTTGCAGCTGTTCAGTCATCAGTCTTTGGTCTTCAATAGCCAGATTCTGATCTTGTTCAGCTTCTCTAGCATTATTCATGATTTCCACCATTCTCACCATCTGAGATTCATGACCGATTTGAAGTGCTTTCACTTGCTCAGATAAATGCTGATTCTTTTTAGATAAGTCAGAGATTATGCTTTCAGATCTGTTAGAGATGCTTCCAGAGCTTGATCCAATATGATCAAATATTTCATCAATAGGTTCTTCATGATAACCGATTTCATTTTGCTAAATTGCAAGGTTCTTCCTTTCAACCAATAATTTCTTCAGTTCTTCCTTGGCTTGTTTATACTGTTCCACAAACATCTATATTTGTATCTTCTGATTCTCAATAGTCTTGTCAAGTTTGTATCTCTCCATGACTTAGATCTTTACCCTTCAGTGGTTAGACTGTTCAACAAGAGAACTGAGCTCTAATACCAATTGTTGGAATTAGGAGAGATAGGTACTAAGAGGGGAGGTGTGAATTAGTTCCTTCAAAAACTTTACTTGAAAAACCTTTCAGATCTATAACAGTGTACTGTGATAATCGATCAAAATAACTTGAATCTAATTGCATAAATCAATGATCTAGTTAACTTAATAAAGTAAACAACATGAAATCAATATGACAATCACATAACACAAGTATTTTGGTAATGCAGAAATCCTTGTAAGAAGGTAAAAACTGCAGTGGGGATGACACCCACAAATTCTTCACTACTACAGATAGAAAAGGTTTGCCTATTAAGGCTACAAGTTTTGATCACTTCTGGTGATCTTACCCTATTAGGAGTAACATATTAGATCAGCTAGATCTACCTAGTTATAGGATTTTAACAACACTAATGAAGTGTGTACTTGGTTAAGAGATTTTACCAAAAAATCTATCACAATTATCAGAAAGTGATAGGAAATTATCTGCTAGTTGACAACTCAATTGTCTGAAATAGATCAATCAATGTTCATAAAAATATCACCTTGGTTGTGATGATTCACTGTTCTATTCTACTCAGTAGCCTTCTCTAATTCTTCTCAATTTGATATCCTCTATTACTCTGTTCTACTCTGTAAACCAATTGACTTGAAGTTAGGCAATGGCTTCAAGTGCTCCATGATTCATATATATCAGTTCACCAACCTCTTAAAATGATGCGAACATAAAAAATATATAGTGTTCTATTTTTTCCGCTTTAGCATAAATTAGGTTACAAAAAAATCATAACCCTAAGATCTACGGTGCAAAATTAACCTAGATCAACTATTAAAATAAGATAAACATTACATTTAATGAGTATCTTTTACAATAAATGCTCCTCAATCTTGGTAAACCATTTTATGATCTATTGTAACCATTTGCATAGAAGAATGTGTGATTTCAGATTACTATGCCATTTTTTGTGATCATCGGTAAACACTGTATAAATTGCTCAGTGTATACTGTGATGCTCAGTGTTTACCATCTGTCGGTGTCGGTGTCGATGTTGGTGTCGCTGGTGCTCGGTAAACTCTGTGATGCTTGGTGTAAAAGCTTTACCAACTGCTCTATCTTACTTCTAATTATTGACCAACTCAATATAAGTAACTGACCAACCTGTTTACTAGCCTTTGATACTAATGAAAACCTTAAATGTTCAATAGAGATTAACAAGAGGGTTGTCAAGATGGTTTGTGGGAGGCAAGATGTAGATCTAGGATTCGCAGATATACTAAGGTAGTTTTCTGCTAGATTAGAAGCTGTTGAAATAGCTCAGAGAAGAGGTAGACATCTTGAAGATGTTAGTGACAATGAAATTGAGGAAGAACAGGAGAATGTAGAACCTGCACCCATTATGGATCAAGGTGAAGAAATAGTTTTGAAGGATTTGACAAGTCTGAAGTCTACATTGCATTTCAATCCTCCTAAGTATGGTGGAAAGTTGGATTCTGATGAATTAGTGGACTGGATCACCGAGATGGAAAAGTATTTTGAGTATGAAAACATTCCTGAAGACAAGAAGGTGAAGATTGCAAGAAAAAAGTTGAAATGTCATGCATCCTTGTGGTGGGAACATCTGCAGTTGGATAGGAAGAGGAAAGGCAGAGAAAAAATCAAGGTATGGAATAAAATGGTGAATAAATTGAAAGAAAAGTTCTTACCTTGTGATTATCAGTTTAACCTAGTTCAGCGAATGCAAAGTTTAAGATAGAAAGATACCTCGATAAAGGAATATACTGAGGAATTTGATAGATTAGATATCAGATTTAGACATGATGAAGATGATGTGGAAAGAATTGGTAGATACCTGAATGGTTTGAGAGTTTCCATCCAAGAGGAAATTAGTTTGGTCAAGTTAGAGAGCATTGAAGAGGTGTATCAATTTGCATTGAATGCCCAGGAGAAATTGAACAAAAGACATGAGTAAAGATGAAGAGATCGAGGTGGTAGATTCCCTAGAGGAAGAGGTAGATCTAATAGTGAAAATGGTAGATCCAAACCTAAAAAGACAAATCTAGACAAAGGCAAGACTAAGTGGAAAGGTGAAAGTTTATCTAGAGGTAGAGGTAGTAACTATCGAGGTGGTTATAGTAGAGGAAGTTTCCAAGGAACTTGTTACAATTGCGGAGAAGAAGGACATAGATCTTTTGAAATCACACATGCTAGTAAGAAGGCTGGTAGCAATAGAAATGCTTTGGTGCAAGAAGAGTCACCGAATGAACCTGAGAAAGAAAATAAATTGATGGTAAGGAGAGCATTATGGAATGAAATAAAAAAGGAAGATCCGGTAAGGAAAAGTTTATTCAAGACCAGATGTAGAGTTTCTGACAAAGTTTGAAAGGTAATCATTGACAGTGGTAGCTTGGAGAATCTGGCATCCGAGGAAATGGTCAGAAAGTTGTAGTTGGAAAGGTTGGAAAATATGAAGCCCTATCAGATTTCATGGATCAAAGATGAGCATACACTCCTGGTAAGTGAAAAATGTTATGTGAATTTTAAGATTGGAAAGTACTATGATAAGGTGTTATGTGATATCATGCCTATGGATTGTTGTGATATTTTCTTGGGTAGACCTTGGCAATATGATAGACATGCTATATATGATGGGAGATTGCATAAGTATACTATTGTGGCTGATGGAAAGAAACAAATCTTGTTACCATTAATGGACGAACCTATTAGTAATGTTTGCACATTTGTGAAAGTTTTCTTGATTGAGGGAAGAAAGTTTATTAACTCTTTTGAAGAAGAATGATGTATGTTTTGTTGTAATTCCTAACAAACTGAGTAAGAAAATAGAGGATAGTTTTCCTGAGGAGATTGATAAGTTACTCACCAAGTATAGTGATATCATTTCTAATAATTCACATGATGGTTTTCCACTAAAGAGAAGCATTGATTATTGTATGGATCTAATCCCTAGAGCTAGTTCACCGAACAAGGCACCTCATCAGTTAACACCTACCGAGAATCAAGAATTGAACTGAAAGATTCAAAAGTTGCTAGAGAAAGGTTTAATCAGATAAATTTTGAGTCCTTGTGTAGTACCTATTGTATTGGCACCGAAAAATAATGGATAATGGACAATGTGTACTGATTCTAGAGAAATCAATAAGATAATAGTGAAGCAAAGGTTTCCTATATCAAGAATGGATGGCATAATGGATATTTTGACTGGAGAAAAGTATTTCACCAAAATTGATTTGAAAAGTAGGTATCATCATATTAGAATCAGAGAAGGTGATGAATGGAAGACTGATTTAAAGACAAAAGAAGGTTTGTATGAGTGGTTGGTTATGCCTTTTGGTTTAACTAATGCACCAAGTACTTTTATGAGGTTGATGAATGAAGTTTTGAAGAAATTCTTGGGTAAGTTTGTGATTGTATATCTTGATAATATTCAGATATTTAGTAAGACCAAAGATGAATATTTGTTGCATGTTATACAAGTTTTGTAGAGATTAAAAGAGGAAAAGTTCTTGATAAATGTGAAAAAGTGTTCATTCATGAAAGAGGAGATTGTGTATTTGGGATTTGTGATCTCAGCTGATGGTTTGAAGATGGATCCTAAAAGGGTTGAAGCTATTTTGAATTGGCCTACACCTATGAATGATAGTGAGGTAAGATCATTTCATGGTTTGGAAAGTTTTTACCGAAAGTTCATAAAGAATTTCAGTTCTATTTGTAATGCTATGACTGAGACTATGAGAGGAGATAAAAGGGAATTCAAGTGGACACATGGAGCTAATAAAAGTTTTGAGACTCTAAAGTAGAAGGTTGTTGAATTACCTATTTTGGCATTACTTGATTTTAGTAAGGTATTTCAAGTGGAATGTAATGCAAGTGGAAGTGCAATTGGAGCTGTGTTGAGTCAAGAAGGTAAACCTATTTCTTTCTTTAGTGAAAAGTTGAATGATGCTAGAAGGAAATATTCTATGTATGATCAAGAATTCTACGCTATTGTTCAAGCACTAAAGAAATGGAGACTTTATTTGATACTGAGTGAATTTGTGTTGTATACTGATCATAAGGCTTTACAATATTTGGGTAGTTAGAATAAGTTGAATCAGAGACATATGAAATGGGTTGAGTATTTATAGAGTTATACATTTGTGATAAAGCATATGAGTGGAGTCACTAATCGAGTTGTTGATGCATTGAGTAGAAGAAGATCTCTGATGACTGAGATGAAAATTAAAGTTCTTGGTTTTGATGAGATGAGAGATTTGTATGAAACTGATCTCAATTTTTCTGAGCCATGGAGAAAGTGTAGAGCACCTATTCAAGATCAACAAGATACTAAATGGGATGAATATTTTATTCAGGAAGGTATGTTGTTTAAAGGTATTCAGTTTTGTATACCGAGAGGAGTAATGAGAACTAATTTGATAAAGGAGAAACATAGTAGTGGTTTTGTTGGACATTTTGGTATTGATAAAACATGGAATTTTCTTAAGGAGAAGTACTTTTGGCTGAAGTTGTATAAAGATGTTTAGAAATTTGTGAAAATTTGTGGAATTTGTCAAGTTGCAAAAGGATTAAGTCATAATACTGTATTGTATACACTGATTGTTGTACCCAAGAAACCTTGGATTGACATCAATATGGATTTTGTTCTTGGCTTACTGAAGATAGTAAGAGGTAATGATTCTATATTTGTCACTGTGGATAGATTTTATAAGATGACACATTTAATACCTTGTAGAAAGAAATTAGATGTAGCACATGTAGCAGATCTTTTCTTTAAGGAAATTGTCAGATTGCATGGATTATCGAGGAGTATTATCTCTAACCGAGATAGTAAATTTGCTAGATACTTTTGGAAAACCATTTGGAATAAATTTGGCACTGAGTTAAAATATAGTTCTATATTTCACCCACAAACTAATGGATAGACTGAAGTTGTGAACATAAGTTTGGGAAATCTTTTGAGATGCTTAGTTGGAGACAAACCGAGTAATTGGGATTCTATATTGGCACAAGTAGAGTCTGCATATAATAATTCAATGAATAGGAGTACTAGAAAGACACCATTTGAGATTGTGAATGGCACATAGCCAAGAGGTATATCTAATTTGAGAGACATTACTGATGAAAGTAAGAGAAGTGTTGAAGGAGTAAAATTTGCTAAGTACATGAAAACATTCCATGAAGATGTGAAAATCAAGTTGGAAGAGAGTAATCAGAAGTACAAAGATAGAGCTGATAGATCAAGGAGACACAAAAATTTTGATGTTGGTGATGAAGTGATGCTTCATTTAAAGAAAGGTTGATTTATTATTGGAACATATGGGAAGCTGAAGATGAAGAAGTTTTGACCTTGCAAGATTTTGAGGAAATTTGACAGTGGAAATGCATATGAGATTGAGTTACCTGATGGCATGAACATATCATCAATTTTCAACATTTCTGATTTATATGAGTATCATAAACTTGATGAAGAAGTGACAGTACTAACAGAGTATCCTAAGAAGTAGAAGGAAGAAGTTGAGTTGATCCTGAAGCAAAGAGTTGTCAAAAGTACAAGAGGAAAACAATATATCAAATATTTGGTAAAATGGAAGAATAGACTGATAAAAGATAGTTCTTGGATTTCATAGTCTGAGTTGGATGCAGCTCAAATCATACCTACCAAATAATTTGGAGAATCATTTCAAAATAACCCCAGGTGTCTGTTGCAGGAGCATCTTGGGTCCTTGGCAATCCTGTGTCACCAAAAACATTTTGGAATTTGTCTGTGTTGCTCAGTTTCCTTCTTTGACCGATTTGGTTAGTAGTTGGTTGGTTTCCTTTGGTTACCAAGTGTGGTCGGTTATCTCCTAGGTGGTTGGTTGTTTCACTAGCACTCGGTGATGCTTGTCTATTTCTTGGTCATCCTTGCTTACCAAGTAGTTTCTTTTGAATTTCTATTGGGCTGACTTGTGCATTCATGTTGGGTGGTAGATTAGAATCAACCATTGGGAAGTTTTTGGTCCCATATTTGACCATTCCTTCCATTGATTGTGGATCTAAAGCCCGACTTCGTTTGATAGACTCTTGTATAAATGTAGTTTTTTGGTTGTAGTTTAGGAGGTAGTTTTTAGTTTTTAGAGATAAGAAGATAGTAGATTGGAGATGATTGGCAGATCCTCACATGTTTCAGGACTTTTTTAATTCATTTTAATATATAGCCCTAATCAGGAAGGCCTTACAGCTCAACATACATGATTCTATTTGATGAAAATTAATAAAAGATCCTACATTCTCTCTCTCACTATTGTGTGTTGTTGCTTCTACATGTTGTTGAGTAGGCTGGATCACTAGGGTGTTCCACTATTGGGCCCCTCTTGACCCTACCCTTGCGTCAAGATGTCAAAGATAAGGGCTAGGTAGACTCATCTTAGAAATGCTCTTGTGCCCTCCCTATATGTGCTGAATCAGAATATCAAGGAGATCGATGCCACCATGGTGACATATGATCAAGGTCCTAGTTCAGATTTGGATAAGATGGAGAAACTACAATATGATTTATGCACCCATCTCCAAAAAATTAATGCATTGATTGCATTTTGGAAGCAAGAGATCCAAAATTTATAGATTGCATACCCGGATGTACTTTCAGTGTAAGTACTTGTACAGATTCAGTTTTGTAACACCTTTGTCATTAATGTCAAAGGGGTAGTATGAATAGAATATGGAGCTATAGCTATGTAAATAAAATTTATAGTAAGAAGATATAAGGGAGACATAAGATAGAGTATGATTAAGTATTTTTTGTATTAAGGCACAGTTAGTCACTTTGCAATATTCCTTTGTTGCCATCAATGAAAAAGGGGGAGATTGTTGGCAAGTTGACTATACTAGTGTATATGACTTAATATAGTGTTTTCATTATGGCAAAAAAGTCATATGATGTTTCAGAGTTAGTGCTTATGATAAGAAGATCAGAAATTGGCTAAGTGTTGAAGACTAGATAGTATACAGAGTACTTGAAGGTCAGAGCATCAGTGCATGTGCATGTGATAGAATTATGGTATGCACCCTAGAAGTTAAGTTGGTAAGATTATATCCATGATAAGTCTAAGAGTGCATGATTTGAAGATTTAGTATGAGGAAGATACAAAGAGTTTAAGTTTCACAGACAGTGAATGCTAGAGAAGAACAGTGCAAGTAGCTGACTGTTGGTATTTTGGTTAGTGGTTATATTATTATGTTGTAAAGTCTATGAGCCTATTTTAATTAGGTTGTATACATGTAATTAACTTTTTTTGTAAACACACTTGAGCCAATTCAATTGGAAGCATTGTATGTAATCGGTTAAAGGGCGGACCTAGTTAATTATTTTGTATGCGCATATAAATATTAGATGCGTCATTATAATTAGGTATGAGAGTTGATATAGATTCAACACAAGTAGAGAAGAAGTGTGTAAAGAGTTTTTAAGATGTATTAGACCTTTCCAAGATCTCAAAGAATCAATGCATCAAAGTAATTGATCAGACAAGTAGTGTCATAGTGGCAGTTCATCTAGCAGATATAGTGTGTATCCGAGATCAGAAGGTTGTAGCCTTCACCACTTGAGAAGTGAACTCTAGGATAGTGAGTCCACACCCCTAATAGGATTATTGTAAAAGACTCCTAACAGGGTTTGACCCTTGACCAGGTCACTGTACTAAATATATTGTAAAGAAACTCCTAATAGGGTTAAGGATCTTCTAACAAGGATCATAAAACACTAGTACATATTATTAGTGGGTGTCAATTCCCATCAGGGTTTTTATGTATTTAGGTTCCCCTATAACCACATTCATGTTATGTGTTGTGTTCATGTTTCTCATTTATGTTGATGTTCATTCCAGTACTTAAGCATTCAAGTTAAGTTTCAAGAGAAAAGACAAAAGATTAAATATAGTGAACACTTATTCACCCCCCCCCCCCCCTCTCAGTGCTCCCATTCCTAACAAGGGCTACAAATTTGATCATAAAATATGATCTACCCTATGAGGGGTCTTCCCTGTTAAGAGCTTAAATAATTATACAATCTACCTTGCAAAATGATTTAAGACTTACAAATAAGTAACCACTTGGTTAAGAGATTACATAAGGTCTATTAAAACCACTATGTTAAGAGATTTACCCTAATACACTTGTTAGAATGTTTTAGTATCTGATCCTTTGGTCTGCACTATATGATGATTACAGATCTTCTCCTTCCAGTATTGATTTGATCTTATCTATCAAGTTTATCTTTGTTATGTCCTTCACTGCTTTAATCTATTTCACTCGGTCACTAAACTCTAGTAGAATACTTTACTGATCTGAATATATTTTCTCTTTTCTTTTCATTCCTCTCATTCCCTTCACATCCACACACACACCTTATTAAGATTCAGATCTCATCTTATATAGACAATCGAATTCCTCCAAGTTTTGAGATTTACGATCCATATTAACTCATTTTTCCGCTTAACCTTTCCCTAATTCTGATTGGCTCCAACTGTTGCATAGGGATTAATGATTACAAAATAGAAGCATAATCACCTTTGTGATTTCCTCAACAAACTGTAAATAAAATAAGAATGTCAGCCAAAACATTTTACCTAGGTGATTGTGCCTTAACAAACACATATGTTAATTATGGCTTGCTTGACATTCGATATCTATGGCACTTGGCATTCACTATTCTTTATATTATGGTGCTCGACATTGTCTTCTTTATATAACTTGGCAAAAACTCACTCGGATAATACAAAAGTATTTGGTGACCATTGATTTAGTCAGCAGTGACTACTACTCGATAAATGTACATTACATAACCTAGCCTATACATGATGACTCGGTCACTGTGATGACCAACCAACATTTCCTAGATAATGACTAAGTGTAAGACACTAATAGACAACAAAACTGTAGGGATCTACAATATCCCCCTTTGACATTATTGGCAAAAACACTTTGTCATGACATTTACAAGAGTACTTAGTACTAATAGAATAGTCCCCCTAAAATATATATACATAAACAAAATTGATTATATCATACCATTTTGTTCTACTTCTGCTCTTTTATTTTGTTACCTCTCTATGTGCCTTCATATGTCATTTTATTATTTCTTGCTTGTTTTTGGCACTTTTGATTTCTTCGTTAGTAGGAATCTTGAAATGTTTCTCTAGATATGGTTTGTGAAGCATCATAACCATGTGTAATGTAGAGTCCCAATTGAATGTTGCAACTTTTAGAACCTCTGATTGCACTTCTCGCTCAACAACTAGGTTGACCAAGCTCTCGATAGTAGAAATATGAGGATCTTTCTATAATAGTTCCTTAGCCTTCACTAAATCTCTTTCGATGACCTCTAGGTGAGGTGTCAACATTGTTTGAATAGAGAGTAGACAAGCCCTTATCTTACCATCATTAACCATCAGCTCAACTATCCTTCCCTGAGAATGTAGAAGCTTGGTGTAGTGTTTGGAGCTAGAACTTGCATCCAAACTCAATGAGTGACCAGTAAACTTTATATCTAGTTGTAGTCTATCTACTAGCTCCTGGTTATCCTTAGTGAATTATTCTACATTGCACAGTTTCTTGTACAAAGATTGTGCATTTAGTACAACTCCTTCTGAATCTGATATTTGGGTAGAAAGTTCTACCTACTTCATTACTATTTCAACAAAGACCTTATTCAGTACCTTTGTCTCAAATTTCCTTTCTAACCACTACAAAAACTTATCATTTTCTTCTCTTTCGTCATCTGTCACTTTCTTAACTATGTGGACAAGTTGTTCCAGTATGGGTTCAGATTCATTAACATGAGTCATGTCAAAAGCATCAATGAATATACCTTTTATCTCATACATAACTTTCTTTTGCTGATGCTCATTTCTCAATTCTTCCTACCCACTTTTCTTCTTTAGTAAGTCTTTCAATGTCTGCATCTGTTCATATGATAAGTTATCTGTGTCCCATTTCAGAATCACAATAACTTCTTTGAGTTTCACCTCAGGTGTAGAAATTTTCACCTTCTTTTTTTATGCCTTATTCTTCAGTGTATTCCCACTCGACATCTGTACAAGAGTTTTTATTGCCTCTTGCTCCCTACGCTCTTGGATGTCGATATATTTTACCTTCTCTTATTTTCCCTTTTCCTCCACTGATCTTCTTTTTCTTTTTGTGACTTCTTAGCAGATGTAAACTGAAGTGCAGTTCTTGACTTATCCTATTCCTTGGTAATGCTAATATCGGCTAACATGTCAACTGTAACAACTTTAGGATTGATGGGGGTTGTGTTGACAATTGATGTATCATCAATTTTTGGATAATCCATAACTTGTAATAGCACAATGTTATTGCTCAGAAAATATGTAGCATGTGCTTCCTTGACTTGTATGTCTTCCTCAGTCAATACCTGATTCTTCACTAGGGTATCCTCAATGATGTCAACAATAGTTATTTTAGGTAACTTTTGACATTTCTCTTCCTTGGGAGCTTCTTTCTCCTAAATATGAGGATCATTTACATCCTCTTTATTATCTAGCTTAGCACCCTTAGATGTGCTAGCATCCTATGGTGCACTTTTGTCAATTAAAAGACCAAAAATAATCTTCCAAGTCCTAATACTTTCCCGTACAACATCCTCAACCTTGTGTTGAAGGATAGAGTAAGGTCTGAACTTAGGAACAAATATGTTCTTGTATTGTTCTACAACTTCTTGAATGCTACCAGGGGATAGATCTGGTGCAACTTGAGCTAATGTGCTTTCCCTTATCCGCTTCTTGGTCATTAGGGGAAATTCCCATTTCTGTGCAAATCTCCCATATAATTCATTAGGGATCAATCTCCCCATTTGTATTGGTAGAATCTTGAAAGTGCAAAGAATCTCAAGTATAACTTCTTTAATTTTCTCCTTATCTCCTATTCTCATGCTCTCAAATCTTTTTTTTTAAAACCTATGAGTCTAGCAGAGTTCTTGATGGTGTGGCATATTTCATCCACATTCAGTGTTTTTCTATGTACTGATCAATTCTTCTTAACCTCCTCATCACTCTCAGTTTCCTCATCATCTTTCTCCAAATTAAGTTTCCTCCTAGGCTTCTTCCTTGTCTAGTTTGACACTACCCTAAGTTGAACAATTTTCCTTTTTCCTGATGCAGGGGTTTTCTTTTTTGGCTCAGTAGCTATGGCTATAGAGACTACCCTTGTTCTTAGCCTAAGAATAGGTGATGAAATAGCCTTAGGTTTTTGCATTTTCTTCCTCATAGGCTCGACAATTACTACCTTCTTGCCTTCTTCACTTTCACTGGATTCACTTGATTTGTCTTCTCCCATTCCTTGTGTCAGTTCAAGAGGTGCATCTACCTCTCTCTATCCTATCATTTTTACTAGGTTATTTACTATCTTTTTCCTCTTTCTCTCCATGGTAGTAGACTTCAATCCCATGGTTATTTTGGTCTTAGCCTCCTCATATGTTGGAAAGTAGGGAGCCTTCTTATCAACTTCCTCGGCTAATAGGGTTGTGATTTCTATTGTGGTCTCATCAATATTAACCTCATAAGGTAATGGAATTATCCATGATACCCTTGATAAAGAAACTTGTGCATATGTGAAATTAGTATCTACTAAGAAACAAATGTCCTAGTTGTACTTCTCAACTAGAGATATAGGAATCCTACTTCTCTTCCTCATTTTCTTGTTGAATTCTACAAAGTAGTTTTCCATTACACCCTTAAAATTATCTCCTATTTGACTGATAAACTCATTAATTTGAAATATGATTGGCTTATCGATATCCTAGACTACTCCACCAATAGTAGGAAAACACATCTGAATGTAAAAGAATAGACAAACAAGTAGGGAACTAAACTTATATATAGAATTCTTCTCTTTCTAGATAAAAGTAAGGTTCTTAGAAAGTTGAGTCAGTTGGAGCTCGATGAGGTCATAAGTATGGCCTTTCTTGATGATTTTCCAAGCCTGGTCCACTACCATGCATGGGATGTTGTCAAACTGACTAGTCTAATAGCATTTGTGAGTAGTTACTCTCACTTCAAACTCAATCTCCAGATCCATGATAGTGGAGATTGTCATTCCGTGCTTATTCCATATTGCCTGAGTGTTTTCCTAAATCTCCTCCTTGCTTAGACATCTCATTGTTCTCTTACTAGGAAGTTTAGGGTATCTAGTTATCTGGTGAATCATGTCTTTTAGGATTTGAACTGGTCCATCCTCTAGCCAAATTTGCATGTTGTGTACTCTACTTAGTACAATTTTAATCCAGTCTACTTTGAAATTTTGTGGAAAATCAAGGGCATGAACTAACCCTTGCTCAGCAACCTTCTGGTGCTCCGAATTCAACACCCCATTGTTGTACAATTTGTCATATGCTTCCCTGATTTGATAGTCACCAATCTCCCTAATTTTTCACATTTAGCATGTCATAATGTCATTTACCATTAAAACATTTTTTGGAACTGATGAAAGAGCTCCATTTAGATCTCCCATGCTCATGCTCTTAGGGATGACCTGAAACTTCTATGGCTTAGACATCTCATTCCTTACTAATTGAACAATGAAAACCTCCTTTCCTTGCTTCTTCCTTGTAGTTGATGAAGATGATGCCATTAATCTCAACTAAAAATTCTCAAAAAAAATATTTTAATTGGTAGGGTACCTTTGCAAAAGTGTTCTACAGATGATTTACCGATGGCACACTGTGAAGATTTTGAAATCGCCCTTAACCTCTAAGACAAAAAATTTACACGCTCTTTGAATCACTCAAATAAATTTTCAATTCATCGGTGAAATGAAATGAACAGTAACATCTCACTTTATAGACTTCAAATGGTCAGATTAGGGCTTCATAAATTTTCTATACACATTCTAGGTGGGATACAGTTGTCTCATCAATCTTATGTTAAGATCGATTAACACAAGCTCAGTCGATACAACCATTTGGATACAGCTCAGTGTACATCACATCTCAGCTATCACAGGTGCTCAACATACATTGATAACTCGGTCATTTCAGACTCAAACACTGATGCTCAACATAAAAAAATGAATTGTTCCACTTTTCTCAAATATGTCCTAATGCATCTCTATCTATCCATATATGGACTTTTTCTCAACTTATGTTAGGAACTGATATAAGATAAAACATTGTAAGACTCAATTCCATACATACCTACTTAGCTTACTTCAAAGTAGTGTGATCACCTGATCCATCAGATTGGGTGACCTCAGGTGTACTAGCTTCACTAGTTCTTCCTTCTTCTGTCTTCTTCCATGTTTTGTTCATCTGATTTCTTAATTTGTCAATGATATCTTCATTCTTTCTTTGATCATTTCTTGGTATGGGTGATCTACAGTCTTTCTTTAGATGACCTATCTTGTTACATTTGTAGCATGCCATACTTCCATTCATCCAAATTTTAGATTTCCCTCTAAAATGAGTGTTTAGACAATTTTCTCCAATGTGCCCATATTTTCCATAGTAATGACAACTGTACCAAGTGTTATAATCCTAGTTTTATGAGTTACCCTTCATAGGTGACTTAATCTATTCATTTGATGACCATTTAGGTTTAGATCTACATTCAAATGATCTATGTCCATACTAATAGTTAAAAGAGTGTCCTTGAAATTTTGGTGAGATAGGTGGATTGCTGACCTTAGATCTGCATTCTTATGCCTCATGTCCAAGTTTCTTACAGTTAAAACAATGTCCATTAAATTTAGGTTTAGGATCATAATTACCATGTTTTCTTCTATAGATGTTAGCTATATGTCCTAGCTTTCCATAGTGATGGCATGTAGGCTTGTTGTTCTTTGGTTTAGCATTCCTTTTCTCTCCACTTTTTGATGATTCTCCTTCCTCAGAAAATGGTGATTGCTCATTTAGTCCAAGTCCAGATCTATCACTAGATCTTCTAGGTGACCTTAATAGTTCTTCAAGGTATCTTGTAGCTTCATTACATTTTTTCATCCTTTCATTTATTTCCTTTTTAGCTCTTAGTTTTCTCCTTATTTGATTATTTTCTAATCTCAGATTCGTGATTTCCACATCTTTCCTACCCAATTCTTGATTAACTAGTAGCAGTTGATTTACCATGTCTAGTTGACTGTTAGTCAACCTTTGCATGTCACTTGTCCTTTTATCAAGTCTCATTTATATTTGTCTTTTGTCTTCTTTGGCCATTGTCTTGTCTTCTTCAGCTTTCTTTCTCTCTTCAACTACTTCACAGAGTCTCATAGATTGAATTTCTTGTTCTCTCTTCAGATTTTTGATGTCCTCATTTAGTATGTTATTTTTCTCCAGTAGCTCTTTTATGGATTTGTCACTTTTTGCAAAGTTACCATTATCAAATAGTCTAGTGGTATCTTCTTCTTGATATTGTGATTCCTTTTGCTGAATATCAATTTCTCTTCTTCTGCTTAAAGATTTCTTCAGCACTCCTCTGGCCACTTCAAGTTGTTGTAATACAAGTTGAACATCAATCTTTTGATTCTCTATAATTTTTCCCAACTTATAAACATCCATCTCAATATCTTTGTCTTCAAGTGGTTATACTTTCTATAGGAAACCCTAGAGCTTTGATACCTATTGATGCATGTTTTATGACTAACCAAATAGTAGAACAAAATACCGAGATATCTTATCCTCTCTTGATCAAAGTATCGCATATGCTAAGATTGCAAAAAATATCACACAATAACTCCAAGGTTCCTCAACTCATGGATATGCTCGGTGTTGATGTGATTTTCTGATGATCACAAGGGGCCTTACATTTTTCAATACTTTAAGTCATGATGAATATGGGTACTATCAAAGGATTTTCAATTAAATACTATTTTTTGGGGATTTTCACCAGATATGTAGAAATGAAGGGGGTTTTAGGGTTTGGAGATCCTAATCTACTCCTAAGGGTAATGATAGCTAAGGAAAGCACATTGATCGATGAGTTCATCAATTACCAAGTCTCGCTTCACCAAGTCAAGCTATAACTACATGTGGACTGGTGCAATCTTCAAAGGTTTGTATGAATGATTGAATTGAAGCACATGGATAGGGGTTCAGGCTAACTTTGCACAATGATTTAGAATCACTAAAATGTTAAAAGTATGAACCATGGGAACTCATAAAAACATCATCATATCCTCCAAAACATTCATAAAAATTTATCTACTAAACTTAATCTAATTGAGAGAATTATGAAACCAAGCAAGCATTAAGACACATCAAATGATCACCAAACTTCAATGAAAATTTTATTGTCTCAATAGCTCATAAGAAACAATCTCAAAATTGACTCCTTTACAAATGAGAAGAAGAGGCCTTTCTATAGGTCCTTGAAAACAATGAAAGACTTGGATCAAAACAATAATTGATGGCCTAGATTTTGCCATCTCAGCCCTAATTAGGGTTAGGGCACAAAAAAGGGAATCTAAATTAATGCAACAAAGAAACCACTACCATAATGGGTAATAAGTGCCCACTATACATGCATGCTCAAGAAGTGAGTGAGGTGTCATAAATGACCATTACATGTATGTCCACTATGCATTAAATGCATCTACCTTTGACCTCTATATTTGAATTCCTAGAATCTACCAATATGGCCTCCAACTCATCAATGCTAACACTAGGTGCTGATTTCTATCTAAATTTCAATGCAAGCACTGCCCACTCTGATCTCTTCAGGCTATCCTCCCATTCTGGCAATAGATCCTGAGCTGTGTGCATGTTGTTTGAGAAGGCAGAGAGGTTCTCAAAATCATCCTTTATGAAATAGTTAAGCCTAAAGAATTCCTCTAATTTACCCTTCATGTTGTCCATCATTATTTCCTCCTCAGCCAACCTTTGCAACCACAGTGATGCAATGGTATTGGAGAGCTCCTGCCGGATATTCTCAACTATCCCCTTCAATCAAGCTAACTCCTTACTGAAATTTTCAAACATGTCCTTTTCTAGGAGAGCTGCACAATAGCACTGAGAGAAATCATACACTCCTTCGATGACCTTTCCATCAACCAAGACTTTCCTAAGGGTTTCCATCAACTCCTACAAGTCAGAGATTGCCTCATCTCGATAGATATTCTCATCTTCCCAAGTCTCCTTTATGCAATGAATTTGAGAAAGGATGGCCAATGCCTTATCATGAATTCATACTAACTCCTTGGTGTGGATGTAGGCCTCATCCTCAATCCCCTTAATTGAAGTCTTTTCACCATGCACAATCCTCCTAATCTCATCTATGGCCTCAATTGACTCGGTTGGAACAACCGTTGGCGGAATGAAAGATGGGTCCTCTTCTTGAACTGGGCACATAAAGCAATATTCTCTTCCTTCTTCCTCTAATATTTTCCTTCTAGCCTCCTCATCTTATCCTTGATAGCTTGTGTTGAATCATCAAATTCCTCCATGACCTATGCTCAAGAGGCTTGACCAAGATCTACCTCTATTATGTGATACTCCTCAGGAGCAATTTGATCTTTGGTCTTTTCAACTGGTGGAGTCACTATCTGTAAAATTCTATATCTAGATTCTCCTCTGATGACCTTGGTGAATTTCTTGGCTTTTCTCTTTTCTCTTGATCGGTCAATTCAATCCAAAATCTCTTGTAACTTAGTTGTAGGGTCTATCTCCTTTTCCTGGCTTCTTTAAATTGTCTGCTTGAGCCACTCTAGAACTTTTGTATTTGGGTCCTTTTGTACTACTAGATGTTCTTGTCCTTTCACTACTCTAGTTTCAATCTCCTCAGCTCCGGGACTTTCTGCCATTTCTTCAGGAGCCAATGCCTCTATTGTGTGAATCTCCTCTTTTGCCATTGGGGCCTCTACTTCTACCTCAGGAATTTCTTCTTCAATTATCCTCATAAAGAAGACACCAAGAGTCTCCTATGTTGTCACATCTTGTTCCCTACTTCTTCCTATCATGAACCTCTCATTCTCATTAATTCTCAATCTATCTTGTATTGACCTAGTCATGTGTTTCTCTCCTTGATGCATTCTTCTTTCACTTGCTTCTCTTTCTTGCTGGCTGAATGCTCCAATTTCCTGCACATGGGGAGTCCAGCTAGGAAAATATGGTGGACTCTCAGACCTTAATCTCTTTTGTTGTGGTTCTTCAACATGAAGATCCAATCTCCTCTTTATATGAACTTCCTAAGCTGCACCCTTCTCCTTTATATGTTTTGCACTTCCTGATGGAATGTCTCTTTCTTCTACTCTTCCTCCAAATGGCTACCTTGGTCTCTCATCTCATAGCTGTGGATGACCTATCAACTTGTAGGTCCAATCTTCTTTTGACATAGTCATCCATTCAAGTTTTCATTCTACCCACCACCTTGTAAAGTCCACAACTGTCTTTGTCAATACATTAAGATCCATGATCTCTTTTCTCTACCAATTGTAAGGATGAATGACCTTTTCTTTATTTGGGTCAAAACCTCTCTATAGCACATTTGGGTCCTCTTCCATCTGATCAGGAACATGGAAAATCTTACATTCCTTGATCAAGTACAAGCATAATCAGGATCACATCCTCTTCCTAACCTCATTCTGGTCAACCACATTTTCCCAAAAGTCCTCAAGGTGAGCCTTATGTTGATGCCTCATCCCCGCCACTACTCTAATCTTATTATATGGGTCAAAATTTGGCCTTCCTAGATAGAGTGGTAGATGGAAGAATTTTAGCTCATTAGATGACCTCTCAGTTTCTGGAAGACAAGGACACACTTCAACTACATCACTTCCAATGGAAAGTGGGAATTCCAATCCCAACTTCTTCTTCTTCTTCTGGACTTTTTCATAGGTTTTCAACTGTTGGGTGACTTCCATCAAGACCATTTTATCGGTAGGGTACCATGGAAGCTTGAATGAATACTCAAAAAATCCTTGCAATTTGATATAGGAGAAGGTGGGAAACTGAATGAACCATGCTCCAAATTCCTCCACCAACTTCATTGCCTCAGAAGATAATCTCATATGAAATCCCTTCTACAAGGTTCTCATGATGCACATTGCAAACACATCATTAACACAAGTGTACTCATTTATGTCATGTAGATATAGCTATAGGTAATAGTCATGGACCCTTAACCTTGGATTCCCACTTTCGAGGACTCCCTTGTACCTTAGTCCTTCATACCTTGCATTTCATGCCAACATGTATATCACATATGAGCTCATGAAGAACTTATTCATATGCTCCAGATTCCTTTGCTGCTCATCGAGGTTGTCACTAATCAACCCAGCCCAATCAATGTGATTGAACTCCTCTAATACTTGTTGAACAAAGTACCACATCCATGTCTCCAATAGGTAAGAGTGGGGTAAGCCAAATGTCCCATTGAGCATCATTATTAAATCACTATATTTGCAGTGGAAATCCATCCAAACAAGCTCCTTGGGAAACTTGGAGTAGTGGGTTTTATTCCTCCTCATCCATTTGGTATTTAAGATCTCATCACAGTGTTGAATTCCTATTGTGTAGACTCTATGCGCCTACTCCTTTGTCTTCGAGACCAACCTCCAAGATGAAGGGATCCCAAATGCTTCAGTAATGGCTAGTGGAGAGAGATCTACAATGATATTCCCATCTGATTCCTTGATCATTCTATCACTGGACCCACGATCAACTCAACATGCTCAAAGGCAGGAGAGAATTTGGTTGTAGCTATAATTCCACTGTTCATAATCTAGGTAGCTAGGCATGTCAGGTGATGATCTTTGTAGCCAAACATCCTCCATTAGAACTCAATCAAATCGAGGCATCCAAGATTCATGTCCTTCACATCAATCCACTTCATGACAATTTTGGACTCTTGGTAGAATTCTCTTTGTTCATTCTTGATCAATTTCCTTCTGCTTATGCTAGTTTCTCTAGGTTCAATCATCTGCAAAAAAAGAAAAAAACTTATAAGAGCACAAAAAACTAGAGAAAAGTATTTCATCCCAAAATTCAAAGATTTGCTAGAATTTCTCCATCTTTCCCAAAATTCAATTTTCTCTCTCCTCATGGAGATTTGTACCTCTAATTGACTTACTGAAGAAAATTTGAAAATTTCACAAATTTATTCACACCTCTCTAGAAATAATCCTCTTCTCTCCTCTCAAGAATGCTCTCTCAATTTGTGTGAGAATGAAATGAGCAAAGCCTTCTCTTATAGGCTCTCAAAAACTAGAAAAACTCCTTTAAAGACTGCATGCTAAAATTAGGTAGTTGCCCCATTTTTAAAAAGATTCTTTGCCACTTGTCTATGTTTTTCTCCCGCTTTTTAGAATCTGCTAATTTAAGAGTTTTATCTTCATGGGGAAGTTTTCCCATTTCTCAATTTTCCAATTTTTGGTCTTTCAATTTTTTGATTTTTTTTTTTTTGGGAAGTAAATTAATTAAATATTAATAAAAACAATATTTAACCAATTTCAATTTTATCAATAAAACAAAATCCTTCTTTTAAAGCAAGTTCCAATTTTGTGAACTTTTATTCTGTAATTGCTTTTTATTTTTATCAATTTTTTTTGTGTTTTAACTAAATATTGATAAAATCAATATTAATTAATTTTCATTTCAAATCCATATTGATTTAATCCCAAGTTCTTTTATTTCCATTTATTTTTATTTCTTGGAGATTAATTAATTAAATATTAATAAAAAAATTAATATTCAATCAATTTTACAATTGAAACTTAAAATCAAAAACCTTATTATTTCATTTTTTGAACTCATGCTTGAAATCGATTCATTCAATTTTTCATGTACCAAGATTTCACTCGCAAGTTCGAGTGGATGCCATATTTTGCCTCAAGAATTCATTCTGTCATCTATACTCGTTCGTCTTCGAGAAAACATCGGAGCAAGATTTTTTGGGGGCGTTGAGGACTTTGTCTTTTGCACTCATTCTTTGATAGATTAGTATTTTCTCTTTAAGGAGAAGTCAAGATTTTATCCTTATCATGGAATTTTTTTGTAGCACACATTCCACTATGTGCTTGAAAATGTGCCTCCCATTTCCTTGGTGTGGGATTTGAAGGGACTGATAGATTTTTTCTCACAGAGGAGTGTGTTGACTCTATTGACTTGTGCCCCGAAAAGGCTAGGAGTGGGATTTACAATGAGTGAAGGACTTTTTCCTTTGCATGGATTTCATGACCCCATAATATTTGCACTTTCGAGGAAAGGGGAGTGGGATTATGGGTGTTTTATAGAATTTGTGTTCAGCATTCATTCCTCCATCGACTTGCATTTGTGCTTTTGAGGAAAGGGGAGAGGGATTTCAGTTGTGTTTCAAAAATTTTCCTTTCCAAAAAATCCATTAGCAAGTGCCTTTTGCACTCAAGAGGAGACCGGAGCGGGTTTGGGAGGTGGTCACAAATTTTGGCTAGTGTTGACTTCTCCCTCACCAGCATTGAAATGTGTTCCACTAATTGTGTGAGAAATATTTGGAAGGAGTGGAAGACTATTCTATTTTGAGTATTTCCTTGTTCTTTGCATCCCTCATAATGTTGAAGACTTGTACACTGGCACTAAAAGGTGGACATTTACGTTGTGAAGAGCACTCATGTGCATTACCGCTCAGAAACTTTTGAGATGGGACCAAGAGCTACTAAGAACACAAAAACATAGGACACAAGCTGACAAAAAGGAGGGGGTTCCCATCATCGATGGGTGGTGTGGGTGATCTGGTCACAAAATACCAATTATTGGAAATATATTGGGAAATGTGATGCTAAGAGAGGGGGCTAGATTAGATATCACCTATTGATCTATTTTAACATTACTAAAAGCTTGCATAGCATTATCATTTAGTTCATTAATGTAATGAAACTAATAAAATAAATATCATTCATGAAATTACTCATAGCATAGTAACTTGGTTACCCATAAACCCTTGAAAGGTAAAAATAGGGTGGGGATGACACCCACAAATCTTCACTACTGTAGTATAAATTTTTCCTTTTAGGGCTACAAATTTGATCACAAAATATGATCTACCCTATGAGGGGTCTGCCTTGTTAAGAGCTTAAAGACTTATACAATCTACCTTGCAAAAGGATTTAAGACTTACAACTAAGTAAGCACTTGATTAAGAGATTACATAAGGTTTGTTAAAACCACTATGTTAAGAGATTTACCCTGATACACTTGTTAGAATGTTTCAGTGCCTAATCCTTCGGTCTACACTGTATGTTGATTATAGATCTTCTCCTTCCAGTATTGATTTGATCTTATCTATCAAGTTTATCTCTATTCTGTCCTTCACTTCTTTATTTTGTTTCACTCAGTCACTGAACTCTATCAGAATACTTTACTAATCTGAATATATTCTCTCTTTTCTTTTCATTCCTCTCATTCCCTTCACATCCACACACACACCTTATTAAGGTTCAAAATCTTATCTTATATAGACAACTAAATTCCTCCAAGTTTTGAGATCTATGATCCAAACTAAGCTGCATTTTCCTGGTTTAACTTTCCCTAATTCTGATTGGCTCCAAGTGTTTCATAGGGATTAATGATTACAAAATAGAAGCATAATCACCTCTGTAATTTCCTCAACAAATAGTAAAAAAAATAAGAATGTCGGCCAAAATGTTTTACCTAGGTGATTATGTTATAACAAGCACATATGTTAATTCTGGCTTTCTCAGCATTCGATATCTCTGGCACTTGGCATTCACTGTTCTTTATACTCTGGCACTTGACATTGTCTTCATTACATAACTTGGCAAAAACTCACTTGGCTAATACAAAAGTATTCGGTGGACCATTGATTTACTAAGTAGTGACTACTACTCGGTAAATGTACATTACATGACTTAGCCTATACATGATGACTCAGTCATAGTAATGACTAACCAACATTGCCTAGATAATGACTAAATGTAAGTCACTAATAGATTAAAAAACTGTAGGGATATACATCATGGCATAGTTCTATGTGTTGGGATCCTTCCTAGCATTCATCTACTCTAGCAACCTCATGCAGTCTGCCCCAGTATCTACAATGACCCTGGTACTCCCAGAGGACTTATGTGGTCCCTCATCATTTTTTTTATCTTTTGAAAATTTAATTAAATCCCTTACCCATTCCCAACTAGTTTTGAATTATATTAGGTTTTCTTTTCCAAAATGACCCAAAGGTTATCCTTTTGGCCTCCTCGGTCGGATCTTGTGATGAGCCACTCACCTAGGGCACCTAGGAATCTTACTTAGAAAAATAGGCTATCTAGTGTTTATACCTTCTCATAGACATCCCTCCCTTAGGGTTTCTTTTGGTGTTTTCTTGGGGCCCATACTACCAAGACACACCCTAACCATTAAGACAAAAGATGTCATACAATAAAAGTAGAGCTATGACAATGATTCCAAATATAAAAAGCATACAGGTAAGTGTACAAGGAGGTACAACTCCTAGACACACCTTCATGATATAGGGTAACACTATAATCCTTCCAAAAATTCAATAAAGTTGGAATTAACAAATATAAAAATATACACATAGGACCTAACATCCATATATATGAATTGTTTAATTATGATATCTAAAAATAGATTCCTAATATAGCATATACTAATCTTTATAAATTTAGGCTTAATACAAACTTAATACACTTAGTTTATTGTTCACTATTAATTAAGTTAAAACTTTAATTAAATTCAAACTTAATATTAAATAAAGTTAACCTCTTAATTTATAACCATAAATTACATTATGATTCATAATTAATTCTACATCACCTTTAATTAATAATAATAATAATAAATAGACTAATTCTAATTTAATTAAATTTGAATTTTAAATAATATCTTTAATTATTTATTAACCAATTTCTCTTATTTCTCTTATTTATTATATATAGATATAGATATAGATATAGATATAGATATAGATATGTATATATATATATGTTATACATATATCTATATTGTATATATATTATATATATATATATATATATATATATATATGTATATTATATATATATATATATGTATATAGATATATATATATATACATATATATATATATATATATATATATTGTATATATATATATATATATATATATATATATATATATATATGTATATATGTATATATATATATATTATATATATATATATAATATTTATATATATATATATATATATATATATATATATATATATATATGTATATATGTATATATATATATATTTATATATATATATATATGTATATATATATATATATATATAATAAATAA